>JARVGV010001587.1:7327436-7337738 GCA_031762435.1 Hypsolebias longignatus | reverse complement strand
AAAGCCCAGTTAGGATATCCACATGTTTGGAGAGATTTATTGATGTGTTTCTGTTCCTTCTTCTTCCCTTCTGTCTTTGTGGGCCTCTCTGGTGAACTTGATGTTGTTGTCAACTCGCCTTTTTAGAATTATTTCTCTTAGTTTGTCTCCATCTAGTGGTGAAAAATTATTACATCAGCCAAGGAGGACTCAAATAGATCTAACATTTTATTGATAACAACACAATAACCAGTGTGTTTCTTCAATAGTGTTTTTTTTTCTTCTTCTTTTGGCTGCTCCCTTCTTCAGGGGTTACCACTGTGAACTGAGTTGCACAAAGACTTGGCAACTGTTTTTACTCCAGATGCAACCACAGATCACCGAGCCACCACAGCCCTCTGTGCAGAGATAGCAGAGAGCTGCTATCTAGGACACCCGAACGAGCAGGCGGTAGGGGTTAAGGGCCTAGAGTGGGGCCGAAATAGGTGTAGATGTTTCACCTATGTCACCCACATTTTGACGTTACCGGGAGTTGAACTGGCGATATTCCAATCATAGGCCCACCTTCTCTAACCTCTTTGCCACCATTTGGGAGTGGTGGCCAATAGAGTGTCTTTAATAGTGTATTGTACTGAAATAACAGCCTAATCAGTGAGTAAGTACATATTTAACAATCCCCTCTGCTTTTAACAGTAAGACTGCAGAAACAAAGCAAGAAAAACTGCTTTAACGGTAAAATAATTTTATTTTGGGGCTAAAATACCAGTAGGTCAACACATAATCAAAGGTTACCAGTAAGATACAAGGTATGTACATTAAAAGTACTTTGTACACACCAAGTTGGTATCTAGTACAGTACATACCAGTATTTGATGAATGGGCCTCCAGGTACATACCTGCTACATGGCTGCATTATTTTATTAACCTTTATTTAACCATCCAATGAGACCACAGATCTCTTTTGCAAGGGAGGCCTGTGCCTGATGGCAACATAACATGTTTCTGATCTGTGGGAGGAAACCGGAGTACCTGGAAAAACCCATGCAAGCAAGAGAAGAACATGGAAACTCCATACAGAAAGACTCCAGGTCCAACCGGGGATTGAACTGAGCACCTTCTTGCTGTGAGGCGACAATGCTAACCACTGATCCATTGTGCTGGCATTATGTATAGCTACTGTATGTTATAGTATATACCAGTTACAAACAAAAAACAACTAAATCCAGAATTTTAATAAACACAAAACAGCTGAAATTTGATAAAGAAGCAAAAATTGGAGCTAAAAGTAGAAAAGAGCTAGCTAAAAACTAAAAATGGTAAAGACAAACAAACAAACTAAATAAATAAATAAAATGACCATCCATCCATCCATTATCTTCTGCTTGTTCCGAAGTCGTGTCACGGGGGCAGCAGCTTGAGCAGGGAGGCCCAGACATCTCTTTCCACAGGCACCTCTTAGCTCTTCTGGGGGGAGAGCCCTAGGAGTTCCCAGGCCAACTGAGAGACATAGTCTCTCCAGCATGTCCCGGGTCTTCCCCGGGGTCTCCTCCCAGTCGGATATGCCCGAAGCACCTCCCTAGGGAGGCGTCCAGGAAGCATCCTTAGCAAATGCCTGAACCACCTCAACTCCTCTCGACGTGGAGGAGCAGCGGTTCTACTCTGAGTCTCTTCCGGATACCTGAACTTCTCACCCCATCTCTAAAGGAGAGTCCAGCTACCCTGCAGAGGAAACTCATTTCAACCACCTGTATCCATGATCTCATTCTTTCAGTCACTACTCAAAGCCCGTGACCATAGGTGAGGGTAAGAAGACTGACAGTAAACAGAGAGCTTTGCCTTTCAACTCAGCTCCCTCTTCACCACAACGGACCAGCACAAAGTCCCCAATACTGGAGACGAGACACTGTACCAGTCTGTCTGCCAATCTCACGCTCCATTTTTCCCTCACTTGTGAACAAAACTCTGATGTACTTGAACTCCTCCACTTGAGGCAGAACCTCAACCTTGACCTGAAGAGAGCAATCCACCTTTTTCCGGTCGAGGACCGTGGCATCAGATCTGGAGGTGCTGATTCGTGATTCCCAACCGCTTCACACTCGACTGGAAAGCGTTCCAGTGAGAGCTGAAGATCACGGCATGATGACGCCAAAAGGACCACATCATCCGCAAAGAGTAGAGGTGGAACCCCTCCGCCCCCTGCCGAGAAATTCTGTCCATAAAAGTTATGAACAGAATCGTGACAACGGGCAGCCCTGGCAGAGTCCACCTCCCACCCTGAAGGGGGTCCGACTTAATACCGGCACTGCAAACCAAACTCTCGCACCGCTTTTAGGGACCTAACAGTCCGTAACAACAGCCCCCAAACCCATACTCACAGAGCACCCCCATAGTGTACCCCGAGGAACACCGTTGAATGCCTTCTCCAAGTCTACAAAACACATGCAGACTGGATGGGCAAACTCCTATGACCCCTCGAGGACCCTAGTGAGGGTAAAGAGCTGGTCCAGTGTTCCATGGCCCAACATTGTTCCTCCTATAGCTGAGGTTTGACCAATGACTGGACTCACTTCTCCAGTACCCCTGAATAGACCTCGGAGAGCAATACCCCTGTAATTGGAGCACACCCTCCAGAGTCCCCTGTGAAGAGGGGAACCTCCACCCCAGTCTGCCAATCCAGTGGCACTGCCCCGATGTCCACGCGCTGTTGCAAAGGCGTGTCAACCAAGACAGCCCCACAACATCCAGAGCCTTCCAGAGCCTCAAAGTTTTAGCTGTTTGCTATAGTAAACAGCTAAAACTTTAACCAAAATGACCAAACAGACACCTTCCGACCACTGTAATTTCCATGGAAGATTTTTATTTTATTTTTTGTAAATAAAATTAAATATACTGTATTTTTAAAGCAGTAAAGTTACAAAAAATGAGTACATAATTTCATCCCGACATTTTTATATGACTAAAATAGCACAAAGTGTACAGACGCAGTTGATTAAATAAACTTGGGAAAATTAAAGAACCTGAAAACAACAGTTTGAATGATGAATCAGCGTCTGCACAATAACAACGTCCACCTTTGTTTAGCAGGTGTTACACCAAATTCTGTGACCTATCATATTCTGTGACCACATTCCTCTGTATGTACGTCTTGAGTAGAAGTGAGAAGGAGTATTTATGTAAACAGTTTACGTAAATACTGTACTCTTCTTCTCACTTCTACTCAAGACGTACATACAGAGGAATGTGGTCACAGAATATGATGGGTCACAGAATTTGGTGTAACACCTGTTTTGGTTGAACTACAACCAGTGGCTGCGCATAGTGGCTCGAAACAACTCCAACTCCCACAATGCACCGCTAGTGGAACGTTCGCAGTTCAGAGTTCATGCACTACAGTAAAGGTAGGATCTTCGCTGGTGGTTGCTTTGTGTGCTAAATAGAAAAACCAAAGCAGTTGGAGACTAGACGTCGCATTACTCGGTTGCCACCGCATCGACAGCCGGCTCAGGAACCCGAAAATGGCCCTCAGCTAATCGGCGCTCTTTCTTTCTTCTACAAACGACGGCTGCCTGGGTGCTAACGTTAGCACGCTAGCTCGCCCAGCTGAGCACATAGCAACCGCTGCTAGCTAACGTCACAGGTGACAGGACGGGTTCTCTCAACACCAGCTGCAGCTATGTTCGTGCAGGAGGAGAAAATATTTGCCGGGAAAGTGTTAAAAATACACGTCTGCACCATGGACGGCACGGAGTGGTTGGAGGAGGTCACGGAAGACACCACTGTTGAGAAACTGAAGGAGAAATGCTTGAAACATGTAGGTTTTTTTTGGTCGGGTTCGTTACTCTCACTGTTGTTTTTTTGTCCTGTCCTGTTAGTCCTGTGCTTGGGCGTGTTTTGCTGCTGTCATGTCCTCTATTTAAACTGTCAGCGTCTCTGGCTTCGTATTTATAGTAACTGGGTAGACTTCGCTATTTATAATTTAGCAGGTTGGCTTCCCCTCTCCAGCTTCAGCAAGCCTCCAGTCTGACTCTTGTCAGAGAGGCATACTGAGTCTTAGTCTTTCTATTATTATACAGCTCACCTCTCCTTCTATGGCCCTTAGTGGGAACCCAAGTTGGTCCTTCGTGCTCCATGATTGCAAGAGATAATAATCCTTTGCAGTCCCTTTATTCTAATTATTCTAAGTCTCATATCGGTTTTCCCAATACTGATCTTAGTTTATCACTACGTATATGTTTAAAACACAGTCAGAAAAATGACCATAAATAGATTTTAGTTGGTTGGTTTAAATCTATTTATTTATTTAAATTTGCTGTCATTCAAAAGTAATATAACTAATTTTAGTTTGGTTTTTCATAGCTGTATGTACTAATATTTTAGTTTTTTGTGGAACAGAGTTCACAAATCTTCATACGTGGGCACAGCATCATCATTTACCGTAATCTTAACAGATTCAAGTTACATTTGTGCAGTGAATAGTGTTGAAAAATTCAGGTAATTATAATTAGAAATGTGTTTGATAAACTTAGAACAAAGTAACTAATTATTTAAATAAAGTGCAGCATAGTTGTAATTTTATTAGCAGATGCTTCAGGATTAAATAGAGCTAGCAGGTAAAGAGAATGTTTGCATAGAAAAATGTGGACATTCATGGAAAACGAGTGGTGGATCATCACAGCATCTTTTCTGCAATGAAGAAAAACCTACCACATGAAACCATCTGAAGAAAGCTCACATTGAAGTTTATTATGGTCAATTAGTTGTTCGAATGAAAACGGGATGACAGAAACAAAGTACATAAAGGATTTAAAACATCATCATTACAGCATGGTGATGGTTTAACATGCATGTTATAGAAGTGTTTACTGATGATGTGACCGAGGTCAGAAACAGCTACTGAAGTGTAGAAACATACCGTGTCTGCTCTGATCCAACCAGATGTTGTAAATTTGACTTGATGGTGCTTTCATAAGATAGGAAACGCATTTAAATGATCTCCTTAGGAAAATTGGGATGTCACGGCAGCAGATAATAAACATAAATATGCAAATAGAAGTCGCAATAGTATATACAGATAAAGCTAATACTGTACTGTACTTAGGAACATTTAAAAGCAGTAAAGTGTCCTGTAACTTTCATTAGTAAATGAAAAGTACTGTTTTAAGAATAGTAAAAATAAAAAAAGTGCAGTAAATTGAGGTAGAGATAGTTCAAATGATGGACGAGTGTGCATTTTTCACAACTTCAGGCATAACTCTAAATTGTCCCTGTGAGAGTGATAGTGTGAATGGTTGTTTGTCTCATTTGTCTCCATGTGTCCCTGTGATGGACTTGTTACCTGTCCAGTGTGTCCCCCGTCTCTCCCACAATGACTGCTGGATATGGGCACCACTGCACCAGTGACACCCACGATCCAGAAAGGATGAAGCGAGTAGAGATAATGGATGGATGGACAACTTTAGGCAGAAATTGTCTGAAAAGATTTTCATCAACCAATTAAAACATAATGTCTTACTAAAGTTAGTAATAATTTCTCCAATTAAATTTCAGCCTCTAAAAATGAGATTTGTATTTATGTTAGGAGTTGATTTCTTGTTCGACTTCTCCATGCTGGGTGTGAATCACCTCACGCAAAAGACGACAGTCTGCTTTTTAAACTCGTGCATATTATTTGATGCAATAACTAAAACACACAACATTTAGACATGTATGATTTGCTAAATATTTACCTCAAATCTCACTAAACGTTTGATCAGGCAGATTCTACTGTGGCCATCTTTACTTGCAAATTTTCAAACTTGTCAGATTTGCAATATAGTAAATAAATTAATTCAGCATATTTTAGTTGGTCTCAATAATAATATTAATAATATTAAAAAACAATGGATTTTTTTTTTGGTTATCATGGGTTTATGTTTTTTACACTTTCTAGAGTAAAGCATGACTGTAAGTGAACATGAAAACATAAACAGTTTCAGCAGTTTTTAACTCTTTGTTTGAGCTGCTTTGCACTTTCTTTTTTGCAGTGTGTACATGGAAGTCTAGAAGACCCTAAAACACTTACTCACCATAAACTTATACATGCTGCTACAGAAAGAGTCCTCATCGACACTAAAACTGTTGCTGATGAAAATCTCAAAGATAAAGGTTTGTATTACACTATTTAACATGCATTAGATAAAAAAAAAACAATATATTTTATTATTAAAGCGTTATTCATACAAGTCTTGATCTCTGTATCTGTAGATGTTTTGCTGCTTATAAAGAAAAGGCCACCGCCAACCCCTCCAAAGATGGCAGACATTAGTTCAGATGAAAAGGTAAGCTTGATGTGATGAAATAAAAACATAAAAGTAGAATAAATATGAAAACTTGTTTTACCTCCTGTTTGCTTCTTCTTTATTGTTATAACAGAAGAAACAAGATAACAAAGCTCCAGACAAAGACGCTATCCTGAAAGCCACTGCCAGCTTGTCCACACGGCACACCGACCGCATCGTTACACAGCACAACATCAGAGATGTGAGGATGTCAGATGTGCCTGTAGCCAGATGTTACCGGTTGATATACTAACAGAAACAGTTTTTGAAGCTGCTTTTTGACAACCTTGTATCTTTATGTTGGTGTTTCAGTTTCAAACAGAACTTCGGAAAATCCTGGTTTCTCTTATTGAAGTTGCGCAGAAGCTTCTTGCCTTGAACCCTGATGCTGTTGAACTCTTCAAAAAGGCCAATGGTAACAATCAAAAACAGTTATATTTAGTAGAGTGTATTTAACACTTTCTTGTAAAGTTAGTCTTAAAATAAAATCCCAAACTGGTGACGGCCGGTCAAGATTGAAGCTTAAACTTAAATAAACTGGAGCCTTGTACAGACGGACTTAAAAGTCTAATTTGAGACACTTGTTAATAAAAACAAATTAAAAAAAGATGAAACTATATTTTGCTTACAAATTTGGAGAAAACACCTAAAATTTAAACCATTTATAGAATGTTTTATGTTGAAAATCATATATGAGCAAACAGTTTAACGCGTTATTTAAATATATATTTTGGTCCATCTGATGTAAGTTTGTTCAATCGGTTAGAATGAAGTTCAAAATATTCTAGAGCATCATACAAACTTTTCTCAAATACAGCAGTCCGTACCCTGAAGCCCCGCGATAAGTGAAAAACCACAAAGTAGGAATAGTAGTAGAAGTAGTAAGTAGTAGTTTATTTTAGTATTTATATAGATAAGGCATTTTAAACCCTTCCCACACTCTTGCAATATTCCAATGTTTCTAAACTAAATGCTGTAAAAAAAACCAGAATGTCATGATTCAGCTCCCTGCCTCAGCTGCTCTCAGCCACCTGCAAGTGTTCTTAGCCACGCCCACTTCTCCACTCTGCACAGAGATCAGCTGCAGCAGGAAGCTTATCCCGCAGTGTGGGCTGCACAAAGGTGCAGCAGGTGCTAAATAATTTATTTAAAATAAAAATTTTGTGCTAATCGTGTGGCTCATCCATCAATCAGCCAATTGTGTGTCGTGTCCAATCTTATTTTGAAAAACCGCAATAGATCGAGTCCGTGATAAATGAACCGTGAAGTAGCGAGGTACTACTTTCGTTTTTTTGTTTGTTTGTTTTTTTGCATTATTGCCCTCTTTCAGGTGTTTTTAAAACATTCTTAGTTGTAAGTTTATTGGCTATAAAATTTACCTAAATAAGTTTGTTTGTCAAAGCTGTTTCTTTCTTTTTTCTTTTTTTTTTTTAATAAGGTTTGTGCTCTGATTTAAATGGAAGGTTGGTGTTTGGTCAGCAGTCAAATCTTATGAACACATCTGCAGATTTATTCACTTGGACATGAGACAAGTTGTTGATGGGATGATCTGATCTAAAACTTATCTTAAGTATATTATAAAAGCATTTCTGAGCAAAACTGAGACACGTTTGTTCTGGAAAATGGTTCTGATCTAATAAATCTAATTGTTTATTTTTGTTTGTTTCAAAGCAATGTTGGATGAAGACGAGGAGGATCGGGTGGATGAAGCAGCCCTCCAGCAGCTAACTGAGATGGGTTTTCCTGAAAGCAGAGCCATCAAAGCTCTTAGACTCAACCAGTAAGTCTGTTTTTATTTAGGTCTTCTGTTTATTGTTTATCACATCATCCTAAAGTACTAACTTAAGTTTTAGCAGACTTTTACTGATGAGTTAGTCCCACTCTTTTTCTCTTTTTTTAGTGAAACGTTTGCATGCACATGACATTTATTTTTCCTTTTGTCTGATATTCTTGTAGTATGTCAGTAACACAAGCAATGGAGTGGCTGATTGAATATGTAGACGACCCCTCTGCAGACGCACCACTACCAGGGCAGGACTCCTCTGCGGTGGCAGGAGCTGCAGCAGCAACGACCCCAGGGCCTTCAGCTTCAGCCTCTGCTTCTAACGTTTCCCACAACGTCTCCAGGCAATCGAGCGCAGACGAGAGCAGCAGGCAGGATGAACTCACAGAGATCTTCAAGAGGATCCGCCGGAAAAGGGAGTTCAGGCCAGATTCAAGGGTAGATGGTTTCATCCTGCACTTCAGTCTTTTAAAACGTATCCTAAAGCCTGTTAGTCTTGTTGCTGCTTTTTCCACCATGTTTGAAACAGCAATGGGTCTGGAGACGCTCCCTGAGATGAGATTACCATATACAGAAGCTTTTGTATTTACTCCTGACTCTTTGTTTCTGCAGGCTGTCGTTGCATTGATCGAGATGGGCTTTGATGAAAAAAAAGTGATTGATGCTCTGAGAGTCAATAATAACCAACAAGATGCTGCGGTAGGTGTTTAAATACACTGAAGTATTAATATAACCTGCAAGTGTCATCAGATACGTTCACTACACAAGAGTACATGTAAAATGATCCCAGGTCGAATGTTGGGGGACAAAAGGATAATAATCAACCATGCAGTTGGATAAATATTCGAGCCAAGCTCCTGGTATTATTTCATTCATTTTAACAAAAAAAAAAACTTGTACGTAAATTGTTGTGATATCTCTTTCAAGAGTTTGTTTTATTAGAATTTCACAGTTTTAGTCTAAAGTGGTGTGTGTCCTTTTGTAGATGTACTTTTATGAGTGTTTTATATTATGTGAAGTGCATTGTGTTGGGCATACAGAGCACGCTATACATTAAATATTGAGTTTGAAATCAGTCACCCGGCAGCCTGCTTGTTTGGGGAGTGGTGGCGCAGAGGTTAGAGAAGGTGGGCGTGTGATTGGAAGGTCACCGGTTCGACTCCCCGGACCAACAACATCAAAATATGGGTGAAAAAGGTGAAATGCCCACACCTGCCTCCACCCTCATTTGTCCCACTCTGGGCCCTTGAGCAAGGCCCTTAAACACCACCATCTGCTCCCAAACAGGTCTCTCTTGAAAATGGGTCCTTGTGACACAATAATAATAATAATAATAATAATGTGTTATTTATTATCTTCATTGTATGTCCCCATACAACAAAGAAATTGGCTCTCTGCTTTTAACCCATCCACTACCAGGTGGAGCAGTGGGCAGCTATGGAAAGCGCCTGGGGAGCAAATGAGGATGAGGTATCCTGCTCAGAGACACCACGAGGTCTCGGAGCAGGACGACTCAGTGAGACGAGAGTTGCGATTTTTGCCCAGAGCCTGACCCCGACCTGAAATTTTGGCCGGGTCGGGCCAAAATTATGTGCTTGATGGGCAGGCCAGGCTCGGGCTTCTGTGCTGCGGTTTTACGAATCAAACAGCACAAAGAAAACTAAATGAGAATGCACAATATAAAATTGTGTTAATCTACTTGTAGATGAGGCAGTAAGTTTATATGTTGAGGATGAGGAATAAAGTAGAGTGTAACAGTTACGGTAATCAGACTGTGAAAAGAGAGTAGCGCTGGCGCTTTGCGCAACAATTGCGCATGTGGCCCTGCCCACCCTGTTTTGCTCTTATCACACAACTGAGGATTTGCAATTGATCCACAACAAGCGACGTAATGGAGCTGGAAAGTATTAAACAAAAGCTAAAAATGGGAGAATTTACTCTACAAAGCCTGCTGATGTGCATCAGGTGCACGCTCAGGTGCGCACCCTGCTGTCATCTGCAGTGGCAGAAGGTGCAGCACCTGAAGCTACAAAAGCCGAAGCGAGCAGCGCGTTCAATTAAAATAACCTTGTTCTATAATTTTCCAAATAATTTTGCTCTAAAAATATTATTGTTCATCTGTATGCCTGTCTTTAGAGATGATTTTTTTTTTTTTTTTTTTTTTTTTATGATATTAATTTTTTATTTTAATATAAATTTTGTTACTTTTTAATAAATAAATAT
>JARVGV010001587.1:7312948-7325574 GCA_031762435.1 Hypsolebias longignatus | reverse complement strand
CTGGACAGGTCTCCAGTCCATCACAGGGACACATAGAGACAAATGAGACAAACAACCATTCACTTTCTCACTCACACATAGGGACAATTTAGAGCACATGTGTTTTAAACTCAAGGCCCGGGGGCCAAATGTGGCCCTTGTTGACATCTTATCTGGCCCTCAAGATGATATTTGAAAAGTAAAATACTTTTATCATTTAACTTTTTTTCAGTAATCTTTGATTATGATGTCAAAAGTGCAACAGAGAACAATAACTGAGACCAATCAAACTCTTGCTGAGGAACCTGCAACGAAGACAAGATGCTGGGTATCTAACTTGAGTTAATGTAGATTCTGAAACTTAGTTTGAAAAAGGTTTTGATTTTAACCACCCCTGATTTAGATTCACCAATCAGTCTCACGTGCATGTTTTTGGTCTGTGGGAGGACACTGGAGTACCTGGAGAAAACCCACACAAGCATGGAGAGGACACGCAAACTCCATCCAGAAAGACCCTTGGACTGGGATTTGAACCGGGGACCTGCTCACTGAGAGGCAGCAGCTAAAAAAAAGTTGGTCTTGGGTGCCCCCTAGTGGCTGTGGTAGGTCACGTTTCACAATACGAGTGCACATCCAAACATCCAAAGCACCTGTGGAAAACAAGTAAATAATGTTGCAAAAACGGGCAGAGAAAAGAAAGAGGGAGAAGAGGAAAAAAGCCAAGATAATAGTCTGTTTGCATGTTTCTTGGTAATGTAATGTAATGTAATGTAATGTAATGTAATGTAATGTAATGTAATGTAATGTAATGTAATGTAATGTTTATCAAAGTAGTTTATGTTTATCTTGCACTACAAATTATTTTGAACATTACCGTTGCAGTTCTTTGGAACCAAAGATAATAAACCAGATGACACTTTTGCTGTTAAATACAATACTGGTCTGATAATTCTCAATCAGGTCATCTGGACAGTTGACCAGATGACCTGATTGAGAATTATCAGATTTGACACCTGGATTATTGAGCATGAACATTCTTGTTATTGCATACTGGTGTTTTTATTATTTGTATTTTTTTTTAATTTATTTAATTTTTATGTATTTTTTTATTATTATTATTATTTTTATTTTTTTTTTTGTTACTTTTAATACCACTATCATGTGTCAAACTCAAGTCCCGTGGGCCAAATCCGGCCCACCATAACCATTTCTGTGTCTCTCTACAACACCCTATGAGGGCCACAGAGACAGAACTTCAGAAGAGTTGTGCGGTTCAGTATCACTTGATCAGTCATTCACCTCAGTTTTTATGGTTATAATGCCAAATTATTCAAACACATGTTTAATTTTTAGATGTTGTCATCGAATGCAGATAAAGGTATATATGTTAATAGGTAGTTTTATCAATACATTCTGCCATGGACGGCCTTTTGAGGACATTCATGAGCTTGATGTGGCCCAAAATGAAAATGAGTTTGACACCCCTGCATGAGTTTATGTTAGCTGGGGGAAAGATCTAATCATCGGAGTGATGATTGCAGTAATCCACATTATTAGCAAACCAGTGAATACAGGGTGCAGTGGTGGGTACAGTAGTTACAGCCAGTTATGAATCTTAGCGCACCGTGATGGACAGCATCCAACATCTGCAGGGTGCTTGTTCATCATAAGACAATAGTAGCCTAAAAGTTTGCATTAAAGACAGCGAGCAATGTTAGGTCTTTCGTTTTTAGATGCATTTCTAGTGCTCGTTAGAAAAAGATCCAAGATCAAGCCAATGACCATTTTTTAGATAAAAAAAAAAAATTAAACAACTTATGCTGGATTTTACAGTGAAATGACAAGCGAACTGATCCTTCTTGTTCAAGACGGATGAACATGTTTCTTTAGTAGAAATAGCAAACGAGTCCTTAATGCAGGACTAATCTGAGCAAAGCACCATCTACTCCCTGGCAGTGCATTATTAATGGGCAGTGTGGAGGCTGCTGAGCACAGGGGCCTCGCCTCACTAATGGCTTCATTCTTCATTGTTAGATGTCTGCACACAGATGCTGCTCACACACTTATTTACGCAAGCGCACATGCACACACCCACTCACACTCAGAGATGCACCTTGTGTGGAGTGTATATTTTAAGGGCAATTATTGGACTTGATGCTATTCCGTTGTGAACCCTCCACAGATGCTGTGATAAGGTCACAGCAGCTAATTGAATGCAGCTCACCGAAAGCCGAGACTCAGCTCACGTCAATCAGCTTCTTCCTAATTGGATCAAAGATCACTTGTGGCCGCTGTAGAAAACATCAAACGAGTGATTAAATGAAATAATGAGGAAATAAACGTAATGTTGCCAAGTGGGAACAGAGGCAAGCGGAGGAGCGTGATTCCACCGTGTTCTCTGAAATTATCTCTCAGTGGCTCGGGCTAATTGCTGGAGGATGTCCTCTTAACTGAGTGTGAAAAGCTGTGTCTAATTACTGCAACATTAATCAGGCATTAGCGTGTTATCACAAGGTTAACGTATCTGAAGGGGCCCAGAAGCAGCTGGAGGTGTCATTTAGACGGGGTGCACTGGGCCTGCTGGGCCACAAGGGGTAGTGCTTGTTCTTCCGATGAATCCTAACTCAGCCCCCCCCCCCCCCACTCCCCCCACCAAGAGCAGAAATCAAAGGAAACCATGTTGGATTGCACTGAGCATTGAGGATTTGAAAAGTGCTCAGTGTGGACTGGGGGACGTCTACAATCAATAGCAGCTCTTTCCTGCTCTGCGTGGAGCAGACTCTGGTGCAGCCGGGCTCGGGGGATTTCAATTTTGAGGTTGTAATTTGTTAACATCTGACTTTTCACAGGAGAGATCTTTACCAAACGCTGTATGAGGAATTACAGAGAATCTGCTAAATCAATGTCAAACAGTTGTGGGCCTGGTCGAGCGGTCAAGTCCGAGGTAATGAAGATTGACTGGACGGTGATTGCATCTCAAATTACCCCACAAGCCAAATGAGAAACAGGCACAACAGATTGATGGAAAAGCTTAATGTGAGCTGGTGCCACACCGAGCGGCAGGGGTCAGGAAATGCATATATTTTTGGTTTAAATATGTGGTAATTGAGGATTTGAACGCTGCATTTTCACCTGGGTTCTTTGTCAGCTCCCTGAAAATGTGCTTACTGTAACAGCACAAAATGCATGTGCAGTTCTGTGTGGCCGCGTGGCAAAAGACTCAGCATGTGTGCAGATTAAAGGTCATTTGTGGCAGCAGGTTGGTTGGATGCCCTGACTTCATTACCAGCAGCTCCACAGCAGTCTCATCAGGATTCCAGCGGAGCAGAGAAACCATACCTCCAGCAGCTCTGGCAAAGACACTCATTTGTCAGAGACGCATGGAGATCACAGGCTGATGAATCTCCCTCGTCTCCCAGACTGTCAAGCTCTTTGCCTGCATATTGAAGACACACACACACACACACACAAAAAAAAAAACAGCAAGAGCACGAGAGAGCTGAGCAGCCATGCAGCTTTGAGATGGTCGGCTGTTTAAACACCACCCCCACCCCCTCCCCGAGCGTGGCCTTTGAAAACGCCTATTAGCCTGGCTGAGCAAGATTACAAGCAAATAAAATTACATTCATTGTGATATTTGATTTCATAATAGCCCCAGAATTATAATTACAGCACACGCGCGCTTTTCGTTTAAAAACCATTTGACGACAACAAAGAATCAGAAATGGCAACGAGCAGGTTGGGCGTCCAGCGAGCGAGAGCGCGTTATCAGGCATGTTTCACCAGAAGTAACAATAATGAGAGAAGAATGGGGACTCTAATAAGAGCGTAATCAGGTGAGAGAGTGGGATTTAATGATACGGAACATGGGGTTTTATTTTCATCAGTCTTCCAGACTAACAGTGGGAGAGAGGGTTAGAAAGACAGAACATTTTATTTGGGGGATTCAGTACCAACACAGATTTATTGTTTTTTTTTTATTAGGATTTTTTTTTTCTGCTAAGCAACCCAAGGGTTAAATCCCCCGTCTTAACTGAGCTGCAGCCTGTCTGTCTGTCAGGGTCGCACTGAAACTACAACAGTTTATTGCAGGGGGAATGTGGGCATATGCTGTCTGCCTTAAACCAACAAGCAGAAGGGAAGAGATAAGAGACATTCTTGAGCGGCACAGAGACGAGACAGGAGAAAGAGCCAGCGTGATAGCGGTGCTCGTTGTTGTGATGTGTTCAATAGCTGGCCTTCAACACCCCAATCAAATGCTGAGTGAGCCACTGTGTAGCCAAGAGTCGCGCTAGATATAGTCAGATGGCTTAAGCCAAAGAAGCTTCACCTCGTTCTTTGTGTCACAGACAATAAACATGAACGTGGCTGCACAGACTAGACTAAATGCACGACGTGTTGTGTTTCTTCAAAGTGATAAGCTCAAGCAGGTGTCGTCGCAATCTGTGTCAGAGATAATGACTTTGTGCTAATCTAATAGAAAGTCACAGCAAAAACATTCAACATGGCTGGTCCTGAATACGACTTCCTTTTCATCAACCTGTCTCAGTATGTGCAGCAAATCTGACCAAAGCTAACAACTACAGATGTTCAACGCAAAGAGTGGAGCTCAGCCAAAACATCAAAGTGCATCTATAGATCAGCAACATCTGCAGGACAATCCAAGCATTTTGCACACGCTCCAAGGTCTCCAGAGGCCCACGCTGACTAATCTGCAAACAATCCGCTCTACAAGCTCCATTGCAAGTGGAAGAACAAGCCCCTTGAACAAGCTGTGACATTAACGAACACAGCGAGAGAAGATATGGCTTCGTATCACGCTGTATGGAACTCCTTCCTAGATAGGAGATAAGAGCCTTTCAAAGCATGTTTGCTGCCAGACAAATTTCCAAAGAAGCACAGGAGGTGGGGGCAAACTCTAGTCTGGAACGCTGAGAGGTTCTCTTGGAGCTAGTCTCATGGAGAATATGATCCCTCTGTTGTTTTTCCACTTTATTCCAGTATCCTTTTCTATTTTTTAATGAAACATAACATTCACAATTCACAACCTCAACTAGACGCTAATATCAATAGCAGTGGTTCCCAACAGTGGTCCTTGAGGAACACCATTCTGCATGTTTCGTTTCCCCATTTTTGATACACCTGATTTTGATAAATGGGTGTTTAACAGCCTTCTGCAGAACTTAATGAAGTAATTAATTCACTGAATCTAGTGTGTTGGAGCAGACAAACAGAAACATGTATGATGTGCTATTATGGTGTTCATGGTGTTCCTCAAGGACCAGGGCTGGGATCCACTGATCTATATGCAGCTTCCTGTGGTGAAAGGAAGGATTATCAGACACTGAGGTGGTTGTGGATGAGTGGTTCCCCTACATTGCAAGAGCTGGAGGTTCTATTCCATGAGCAGGCACATGCTGAAGTGTCCCTGAGCAAGACACTGAACCCCTCGTTGCCTCAGATGTGCCCCATCAGTGTATGAATGTGGTAAAGCACTGATTATTCTTTGTATAGATAAAGTAGAGTGCTGTATGAGTGGGTAAATGAGGGAACAGGTTGTAGTGTAAAGAGCTTTGAGTATTTTGATAAGATAGAAAGGTGCTATATGAGTACAGTCCATTTATCTTTTACCATTGACATATGCCAAATGCTATTAAAAAGTAATAAACAGAGATTTAAAACGCAGATTTTTTTTTCTAGTGTGGTATTTACACAGTTATAAAAGCTTCAAATGGATTTGGTTCAACAGAGGAAACCCCACAGAACAAATGCAATATGAGATACAAAAAAAAATAATTTCCATTCAAATAAATTTCTTATGTGATTTTTAAGTAATTGCACTATATTTATGGGGTTGGATGAGATAGTAATTCTCATTTTGTGGTTTGGAAAAACTACCATATTCCCAAATGCCAACGGCTCCGAGGCGATCCCAGCGATGAGCCAGGAACGCTCTGCTGCTGGGAGCTCTAGAGAGAAACGGTCACAGCAAGATCCATATTCAAATAAACTTCGCTCTTGGCCCGTGCACACAAGCCATGTTGTCACCAGCTGGCGGCGGATCTCACCGCCCCTCCAAATGCTGAGCCACTTTTGATTAACGTCTCTTTGGCTAATCACGAGTGGTGGTTGTGCCAAATTGGACAAGCCGCGTATGGCTTACATTTGCCTTGAAATCTTTCTTTTAAAAACTCATACAAAGCATTTGAGAGCCTCATATTACACCACCCACCCCTTCCCCCAAGACTTCTCTTTGCTGTTCGTACGTAGGACAAAAAGGGTGGTGTGGTGGTGGCACAGTGCCACTCGGTGGGTCTCTGAATGAAAGGGCGATCTCTGCCAGATGCACCCAGCTGCATAAATGTTATTCATTTTTTATGGCTTGTGTTCATAATATGACCCGTGTGGGAGATCTTGAAGTTCCACCAAAGGCTGGAAAAATCCTCCAAATTCAATCAAAGTGGAAAACTTATTTTGGCTAGTGGCTGCTCTGGACCTCCTCACTCTTCTTCTCCTTTAATCTCTCTACCCACACTTCTCCTCAGCACCCCACACTTGCTATCTTAAATACGTCTGTGAGTCATTTACAGTATGTTCCTTCTGCTTAGCTACTGGCTCTTCTCCCTGCACAGCAGTCCTGATGGTGGTGTGAGACAGCTGGAATATTTGTCATGGGTCCAGAGGTGTGAAGGCATTAGACAGCACTTTGTCATCAGGGTCTGGAATTCACACCATTTGGCTGTTTCCAGCTCCTTCACCAGTGACTGACCTGGTTTCTGTCAGCTGCTGCTCTGTTGACATCGAGGGCTAAAAAAAGATGGCAACATGAAGGATGTGTGCTGCTAGCCTTTTTAGGCGGTTAAAACAACATGCACTCTACAAAGAGAGCTGCGACAGCGATCCACTGCCAGAGCCCTTGACTCGGTGCTCTCTCACTAAATTCACTCTGTTCAGATATAGTTTAGTGGTTCAGAATGGCTCTTGTCAGGGTTTGCTAACTCCCGCAGAGAGATAAGCTTGAACTTTGGGCAGAGTCATGGCCTCCTAAATCACCAGGCCCCGCAAAGACCCTTGCAGTCCAAACACGATCATGGCAAGTGGCTCACATCTCATTACCAATTTCCATTTCAAAACAGCCTTCAAATGAGAACTAATGCATTAGCTCTCGCTGGGGGAAAAAAGTCAAGGGAACCGCAACATAGCAGCTCAGAAACGCTTTTATACGTGTTTTATCATCGGGGGGAAAGAGGAACTGAAAGAGAAAAGGAATTTGGATGGAACCATTCATTTCTTGCCTATCTTGTTATAGCTTGGCACTGTGTTATTAGCTGTCATTGTGCTCTAAAAGTCCCACTGGTCTGTTCCACTGCTCACTGAATCAGGGGCGAGTTTTATGCCAAGTTATTCTGGGGGTGTTTGAGAGCATGAAAATTCAATCCCAATCCCTCAACATTGAGGTTTCTGTCAGATAAATGAAGAGGATTAGTGGAACAATTAAACAATGTCTTACCTCAAATACCACCATATCCTATTAATTGGGATTATGTACGTATATATATAAAAAAAATGTGTAGCACAAGTAAAAAAATAAAATCCATTTTATGAAATACTGTCATGGTAACATTATTGTATCAAACAGAAAATTGTAAAAATAAATAAATAAAAATCATAAAACTCCTCAAAGGACTTAAAAAAAAAAATCCTCAATACACGTGGAATACATCTAAAAAAGGAGCTGACAATTGCAAACACTCAAATCCACCTTTGGTTTGATATGCTAGGCAATGTGTCAATTGATTCCCATCTGATAATAGACTGTGTGCTGAAATAAACTGACCTTGCCAGACAATGAATGAAATTGATGGAGCTTTTCATCTCCGGAGGGCCCTTTCACACTCAGCAGTAAAATAGATAGAGCGCAGGACAGAATGATTGAGTGCAGGGGAAATTTAAGATGTATGTTTTTCCCTATACCAAATCTCTACTTGGTAAATACTAGGGGAAAAAATCTTTACACAGTAACAAGTACAAGGGTTAAGTACCTGTTGTTCCCTATATTATTGGGAATAAAAATGCACGGTGCTAAAGTGAGGCCTGCCACTGACAGATGCTACCCACAAAAGGAATATGTGGTTCAATTACCAGGAGCCTGAATTGAAAGCGATAGTGATTTAAGTCTTCCCAATACGCCAGCCACATTCTGGCAAACAGTCTTTTCAAGGAGCCATTTTAAAAACCCCTGCTGGAGTGTGTGAGACACAGGAGCGCCATTGATTTTCAATAACATCTCCTAATGACCTGGCCATGGTTTGATCCACGCTGTCATTATGGGCTGCTACCAAGGGACCTGAATGTGAGCCTCACAGCACAGAACAGTGAGATGAGTGGTTGGAGCGTTATCAGGATGAATCGGTTGTCTCTGGACAGGCGGCAAGCACAGCCGAGATATTGTCAATAACAGGACGGGGCACCTCAGGACTCCCTCTACGGCCCACTCCAAAGCGCCTTCCGGCCTTATTAGAAAAGCAGATGAGTGGTGTGCATGAGGAAAGGAGGTGTACAAGAAGAGAGAGGAGCCTCCTGTTCAACACCCAGTAGCCTTGCTCCCAGGCATTGCTCCTCCTAATGAGTCCAGACCGCAGGTCAATATGCCGCTGGGCTGCCTGTCAATACCGGTTACCTGCAACACAAACACTCAAAACCTGCTTTCATACAAAATCAATGTTCTATTAGTCCCTCCCTGTATTGCCTAGGCTCAATCTCATTGATCACTTCTGAAGAGTTCTGCAGTGTGTGTATCACAGATTATGGTCAAATGATCTGATGGCTTAGGCAACTCAATAAGCCAAGTCTGTTGCCTTTATGATTTCAGTGTAATATCTTGATTTAAAATGAGAAAATACTCTGAATACAAGCGCTATTGGCAAAGCTATCAATTTCATATAAATATACTACTCAGAAGGTTTGGCACATACACATTTACTACTTGTTTGAAGCAGGATGAAAAATAGGCAGGAAAAAAAAAAAAAACATTGACAATAGGTCCAAACTTTATTCCGTACATTTTAAACCATGAATGTTCATTTTCCTTTTTTTTTTCACGCCTAAAACTCTACTTGTTTTGTATACAAGAGTCTAAGAAAAACAACTGCACAACACCACAATGTAGACAGAGAAAGTCCTTTTGCTGTCCACTAAAATGTGTCCTTTTCTGTCTGAGGCTCGTCCAGTTTGTGACTTGGAAGTCTTAATAATCCCATCATTATGTCATTGGTACATTTAAACATGTGCTAATCCAAGTTTCTCTCAATTTTACCAGAATTGTCAGCTTTTTCCAGCAGAGTTCTTCATTAGGGTGCTGTGTACTGCTTTGCATAGATTGCAGATGATCCATTGAGGCCTCCTTACAACACCCTTCACTCTTTCATCTTTTGGCCGGTTTGTTACAATGATTTTCATCAGGCAAATATTTCCACATTTCATTTAGTTTTGTTTTTTTCTAGAAATGGTTAAAAAGACTAATAAATTTACAATGCGATCTTGCAGCGAAATATATCAACAGGTTATTTACATCAGTTTTCTTTACAGATTGGACAAAGATCTCATAATATTTATATATTTGTCTGCATATCTCAAAGGCAAAACAAATGAACAAAACAAGTTGGTAATGTAGCACTGTACATTGTCATCATTGAGGATATCGTGGTACCATGAGGTTCACTTACTGACAGTTGAGTTCAAAGTCAAGTCTTTACATCATCGTAAGGGATATGTCTCACAATCAGCTGGGATAAATATTGTAAAAGGCAGGACTAATGCACGAAATACATAAAATTCATAGAAATGATACCTATACATGGAACAAGGATAGGAAATGTACAAACTCATTTTAGGACCCTTTTTGTCGGCACAGAGCAGAAAAAAGTATCAGATTAATATATTAATAATTATCAAATATTTAAGTCGGAAATAAACGTACACATATTTGTGTTCTCTTTACCGACATTTATTCAGTACACTAAAAATAAAGTCATGGCATGTGCTTCGTCAGCCTTACACACCTTTACTTTGTACAATCTTACCCTTTCTCTTAGGAGGTTTTGCTCTTGTCTGGTGAAGAGCAGTGCATTTTGTTCACAAGATTCCAGATTGGAGGAATGCGGTTTGTGAGTGCGCCTTCTACGACTGTGCACTGTGCCAAGAAGCTACCGTGCCTCTACTTCTTTGGGGTTGCGAGATGGGGAATAGTCCCTTGGGTCTTGGGTTGTGGTGAGGGGGGTAGTCCTCCTGGGTGAGATTGGCCTAGCGCTGCCGGCTGGCACAAGGGGTGGGGGCGCACTTAGTGCAGCAGTAGGGGGTGTTCTGTTCAAAGGGCCATTATGTCCTGTAGAAGGGCTAAGTCTTGGATAGGGCATACCTCCTAGGTGGGGCATAAAGGGGGGCATGTGGGGTAAATGACCCTCCATTGGGGACTGGTGCAGCTGATGGAGGCGTGCTCTGTCTAGTTCCTCCCTCAGGTGAAGGCGTTCTCTCTCCTCTGCCTGTTGTCGCATCCGCTCGTGCTCTCTGCGTACCTCCAAGAGGTGCTCATGGTGAGAGTAGTCATGAGCTTCCCTTTCACGATAAGCTCGCTCCTGTTCGTATACACTGGGGAAGCGATGTCCTTGCTCGGCCCTAAGCTGGAAGTCCATGCGCCGCTGCAGGTCCAGGTTGCGGTAGGCCTCTCTGAGTGGGTCCCAAGGGAAAGCTGAGTGCGGTAAGCGCTCTCTTCCTGCTAGTGGACTCACTCCCATAAAGGGAGCCATACGAGCTCTGTCTAGTACATTTAAACTTCCCATTTGGGGCATGGCACTCATGGAAAGTGGAAGAGAGTGTGTCATAGGGACACCATGCAGGCAGGGTGCTGGGATATCACTACTACGAGGTGATGGAAGAGGAGGCTGCTGGGACAAAGGTGGATGGTTGTGGTGGGGGTTGCCTGGTTGGCTGATGTGTGCAGAAAGAGCATGGACTGGTGGTTGGGGCGCCGGCTCTGAACTCACCACCATGACCTCTTGCTCCTCCTTCCTCTCCTCCTTAATTTTCATGTCATTTTTGACTTTGTGAAGGAACTCCGTAGGTGCGGAGTCTTTTCTGTCACCGTCTTTGAGAGTAGATGAAAGTCCACCAGCCATCTTCATGCTCTGTTCATTGATCAATGCCTTAGTGTAGGGAGAAGGGGAACGCTGAGCAGGTTTGATGGAGTCCTCCGAGGGTCGCCTCTCAAGCATCTCCTTGCCTGGCGAACGGCTCTCCTTCACCTTGATGTCAGCTTGCATGGAAGACTCTCTTTGGCGCTCCAGTAGCTCCTTTTCTGCCTCCCGAACCCGGTCTACACTGCCGCTGTGATGCCGACCTGAATCGTTCGAGTTTTGGCTGTTTGATCGAATGAGGCTGCTGATTTGGTAGCTGACTGGTGCTGACGCTGGAGAGGAACGGTTGGAGTGACGGTTGCGATCCACAGAATCCCTGCAATGACATAACATTTTTTTCAATTTCAGTGGACTTTGATTTTCAAATATTCATACCGTCATACGTCACCACATTAAAAAATGTCTTTTGATAAAAATAAACAAATAAATAAATAGCTCCCTGCTCCTATTTGCTGTTACTGTTTTTAGATTTGATAGGTGTTCTCTAGAATCTTCTGGAATACATTCATATAGAGTTGACAACATTTTTATCATTTACTTTTTCGACATCTGCTCATTTGATTTATGCCAGCTTCTTTGTCAACAGGTTTATTTCATGACAGACATTTTGACTCGAAGGTATAGGGAAGGCACAGTCGGCTGCAGTCCATTTCGAGGAGGTGCTGCTGCTTGTAAAGATTTTTACAGAACAAATTGCACGCCAAGCTGAAGAAGTCGAATGTAGCCATTAATATTTCACCTTTACTTTCAACATTTTTAGGTTGAAATGTCTGCCGTGAAATAAAACTCCTGTGCAATATAAGATAACTTAATATCAGTTTCCATAAAAGACGTCAAGCTATGTAAGGATGATGATGTTTTTATTTGTTTTTTCCAAATGTACTTTCAGCCGGCCAACATGCTAATGCTAGCAGGAGACAGTTTCCTTTTAGTGGTTTAGCATTAGTAGTTGAGAGGATGGATTTAATCTTTTAAGTAGATTGTTTAATAGAACGGCAAGATTTGGAAATTCTTCTCTTGAATTATTATTGACTGATCAAATTTGTTACCTCCTAAGAAAAACAGAGTTTTCACACATGCAGTCAAATGCCAAGTCAAATTGACAATAGTTAAATGGCAATAACCTGGGAGTGCACAAACGTAGGATTTTACCGTGCTTCATGTGGTTACATTGAAACCTAAACATTTCAAAACACCATATTTTCTGCCGTACACGTCGCTCTGCCCTATAAATCTTATCAGTCCAAATATGTCTAACAAAAGTGGAAAAATACATAAATATGTTGCCATGTACATCACATCTATTATGCGTCACCGCTGACAACCTGGAAATGTGGGCCGGTGTTGTGCCAAAAATCAATTGGCTGCCAAATGGCTGTCGTGGGAACGTGTACTGGCAGATTTTAACAAGAATTTAACAAGAGTAACACTTAAAAACAATTATTTGTTTGCTCA
>JARVGV010001587.1:7286075-7312938 GCA_031762435.1 Hypsolebias longignatus | reverse complement strand
TTAATAAATGCACTTTGACGGTCAAATCAGCTGCATTTCAAAAGCTGATTCGCGGCTGTGGTAACATGCAGAGGGACGACTTGCTGTGCACTTCTTCAAAATTTAACAAGCTAACTACTGTACATAAAAACAATTATTTGTTTGCTCGACATTATAGTAAAGGTGAGTCTCAGTTGAACGTTTAATGGTCAAATCAGCTGCATTTTGTTGGGGCGGTGCAGCAAAATGAAGCTGATTTGACGGTTGCTCCAAGCAGCAAACTGTACGAAGGTGGCAGGCTATGGCAAGCCGACCGTGTCATCAATAGTCCTTTTACCTATTAAATGCCATGACGGCATGCCATACTGCTTGAGCGCCATCTAGTAGCTGAAAATAGTAGTATTCAATATTTTCAGTCAGAATGCATGAAAATGGTCATATCTCCGCCAAAAATTGGTTTATAAATATGAGGGGAAAAAAATCCATAAATACATCGTTTCGGCAAATAAGTCTCAGGGCATGTAAATCATGCAAAGAACTGTGACTTATAGTCCAAAAAACATGGTATTTAAAAATGAAGAAACACTAAAAAGTAGTTTTGCCTTGACTCACCTGTCTTTATCCTTCTCGTCTTTGCCGATCGACGAGTCTCGTTTCTCCCTCTCTCGGTCTCTGTCGTGACTGTTGGCGGAGCTGCTTCGTTCAGTCTCTGCTGCTTTGGGCCACTGTGGCGGGGTGGGAAAAGATGGCGGTGTGCGCCGAAGCCTATTCCAGGTGTCGTGGTGGGGGCTGCCAAATGTGGGCAGTCCTCCTGGACCCTCCTTGGTGCCAAACACACTACTGGACCCTGAAGGAAAGAGGCAGACAGGCATGGGACCCACTCTGAGTTAATTGGGCACAATACCTTCTTGAGGACACATGAGAAGAGAAAGAGTTGAAAACAAAAACTGCTTTTGTCTTTGTCTCTGGAGGTTCTCACACAGAAGCTGTTTGAAAGAGTTAGAGGTTAATGGCTCCCCAAAATTCCACTACTCATTTGCTTTTAGACTGAAGGACTTCTTCCCCCCTCCATTTTCTGCACCGGATGAACTTGCCCTCTGGACTTGAGAGCTGTGAAAAGCCAAGGGAGACCTCAGCATTCCACAGCATGTCTATTCCAATCACATCCATTTTCACAACAAGGTGACTGATTTGGCACACAAAAATAGGAGGAATGGGGAAAAAAAAAGAGAGGGAGGCATAGGGAGGAGGATGCAGGGGGGAAACAGAAAGCCCTCCATGAAGATGCAGAGGGGGCTTGTCAAATAATTAATAGATGAACTGCCACCAAACAGCAGAACTAAGAGCGCCTGTTGGCAGCAGCACAGTCAGATTAAAGCCGGGCTGTTGGAAACACCAGTGGTGGATGAAGTGGAGGCAGGGAGGAGGTGCTGTGGTGTGTGCAGTGCTGCTTTGTTTGGCCTCGCTGGACGAGTGCTGGTTTGACATATAAACTAGAGCTAAGCATCTTTTTTTTCCTCCCCTTCTTTACTCTCCCTGTGGTCCAACACTGTCCTGCTCTATGCTGTTACTGGCCACAAGGGGCCAGATTGAAAAGGGGGGGCCAGTGGAGGAGTAGAGGGGGGCCAGCGCTTACCAAGCGAGGGGTTGCCTAATCCTCCGAAGGCACTGCTTGAAAGGTTGCCGAGGCCGCCATAGGAACTGGAGCGACTGAAAGGATCTGCAAAATGCCAAACAGGGATTAGCAAATGGGGGGAGCTGGTTAGCAGTACTCACCCCAACACCAACCCGTTTCACTCTGCTTTTCTCTTACAAGCGAGTTTTTGTTTTGTATTTCCTTTTAGCGCTGCCATCTTAGCTTTCTGTTTAGTTATCCTGAAATAACCAGGACACTGGATTTGATGCTGCTAACTAGCTGCGGCTGACCCTGCGGGGGCAACCGGACTAAATCTAACCAAAAATAGAGTTTTCAGTTCCTGGAGCAGAGCTGAACATTGACTGGTGCAGGAAGGGAAATTATGGGCTGTTTAAACGAGGCCGACTGAAATGGAAATTTAGAGGAAGATGGACTTTACTGAAGCGACTACAGACTCCAGATTTACAGCAATAACACAAAGCACGAACATTTTTCAGCTGATTTTAAATTAATACTCCATCAGGAAATGCACAACTTATTAAAAGATTAGTGCTAGGGGATTTTCTTTTGTTTAACCCCTGAGGCTTGTTAATGTGTTTTAGAAAATAAATCTCTGCCTTACACATAACATCTCAAAATGAGATTTTGTTTTGTTACTAAATCTTCCTTGACTTCTTATATAAGAACACATTTAATGCATTTTTTAGTTAATTGTATGAAATTAGCTTATCACTGTGGACCCAAACACAAGTCCTAGCTTTAGCTAGAATAGTAAAAAATAATAAAAGTGAATAAAAATAAATTTAAGCGGTGAACTAATATGAAATACCAACGTCACAGAGAATTGTGCCACATGTGCCACACTGCACTGCATACAGCTAGCTCAAAGAAATGAAAGGTGACATCTTTGTCTGGAAGCAACATTTGAAATGGTTATTTTAGGTAGAACTATGACTCATTTTGACAAATTGTAGAATAACTACACACTCCAGTCCTACAAACGACAAGTTTGCATGAGAAGTGCTGCAGATGGTTATGGTCAGTTGGAGTCTATAATAACCTTGAACTAAACCTGAGCTCAACTCTATAAATATCAAAGATTCAAACTACATCCTGCTGCTTTCACTGCCGTTGAAAGACAAGAGCGTTAGTGAGTTAATCCACAAACTAAATGAGCAACAAAAAAAGGTAAACTTGTAGTTACTTACACTTACCTGCCAAATGGCTAGGGGGCAGGAAGCCGCTGGGATGAGGGGCAGGGCCAAAAGGCGAGGGAGCGGGGTGTCCAGAGCCTGGGGACAGAAAAGATTAGCATTAATGTTCAACCAAAAAATAATGAACTCTCAGAGGAATGATCTAAAGACAAACAAAAGGTGACTCCTTGGTAAAACCTCCCGTATTTATAAGTACTATATTTCTTGGCCTGTAAGTCACATTTTTTGCATAATTTGCATGCCCTGCGATTTATACGGCAAAGTGATGTATTTGTGTTTTCGTCCCATATTTATAAACCAATTTTTGACTGAGATATGACTGTTTTCATTCATTCTGACTGAAAATATTGAACACTACCATTTTCAGCCACTAGATGGCACTTGAGTAGTATGGAATGCCGTTGTGACATGTAAAAAGTAAAAATGACCATTAATGACACAATCGGCTTTCCGTAGCCTGCCACCTTCGTCCAGCTCGCCTGGAGCAACCGTCAAATCAGCTTCATTTTGTTGCGCTGCCCCGGCTAAATGCAGCTAATTTGACCATTGAAGTGCATTTATTAAGTAAAAGTTCAACTGAGACACACCTTTACTATAAAGTTGAGCAAACAATTGTTTTTAGGTGGTTATCTTGTTAAATGTTGAAGAGATGTACAGTGAGTCCTCCCGTGCATGCTCATACTTCCACGTATCGGCTTTTGAAATTCAGCCGATTTGACCATCAAAGTGCATTAATTAAGTAAAAGTTGGACTGAGACACACCTTTGCTATAATTTTGAGTAAACAAATTATTGTTTTTAAGTGTTAATCTTGTTAAAGTCCTCCTGTGCACCGTCCCATGGCCACCATTTGGCAGCCAATCGATTTTTAGCACAACACCGGCCCACATTTCCGTGTGGTCAGCGGTGATGCATAACAAACGTGACGCATCAGCGGTGACGCATAATAGATGCGACTTTTACGATGAAGCAACATATTTATGGATTTTTCCACTTTATTAGACATTTTTGGACGGAGCAAATACGGTAATTATCAAAAAGCCTAGCGGGCCCTCTCGCGGCTTCAAATGGTAATGTTTACTCTTTGGTTCTTGTCACTATGAAAGAACATTTAACACATCGGTCAAAAATTTAGTCATGAATAGGAAAAAAAAAAACAACACAAGTCGCTTCCAACATATGAGTTGCAGGACTGGCCAAAAAATTGTGACTTAAAGTCCGGAAAATATGGTAATGAAAATTGTAACTAATTTTTCACACACTTTTGTCTCTGAATATTTTATCCTGACAGCTCTCTCATACCCAGACACATGGTGGGCAACTCTGCCTCATCTGTTTTGGGTGAGAGGAGAGTTATATAAATGTCTCATGAGTGTGGTGTGTACTGTAAATATTTTTGTGTGTGTGCAGCGTTTGAAGACATGCTGGAGAATCCACTCAACAGCACCCAGTGGATGAACGACCCTGAAACCGGCCCTGTAATGCTCCAAATATCCAGAATCTTCCAGACTCTCAATCGCACATAAAAGCCTTCTGGTGACTCCTGTGTGATTGCTGCAGAGAGAGTGTGTGTGTGTGCGTGCGCATGTTCAGTCGACTGGAAATTTAGGTATGAATGTGACGAGAGTATGAGTGTTTTTTTGTTGTTGTTTTTTTGCCTTGTAAAGACAAATCAAAGGATTATGAATTGAGTTGTTACACTATTTATAACTAACGTATATAGTAAACGCGCTTATATAAAACGAATATTACAGTAATGTAAATTCAGATTTAATATGTTTTACAGTTTATCGATAACAATTTATAGGTCTGACGGACACGATTTATTTTATATCATTTCTCCACACACAGAAATGACATCAAACATCAGTTTAATGTTTACACGTCTGAAATAAAAAGTTTTTGTATGATTTAAAATATTTAAATATTAATTATAATTCTGTATATCCCTTCAAATGGTTACATTTCATTCATGGTGAATGTGTGGCAGACTTCCATCACTGTCGCGCGTTTTCTGTCCTTGCCGTCTTTGCTTCAAAACTGCGGGTTATTATTCGAGCTGAGTAGCGGTGGAGCTGCCTCTCTTCGGCCACACCTGTGAGGTCACCGTGAGTCACCTGCCTCTCACTTTAAAGAAGAGCCTTTGTCTTCTTAAAATCGTATTTAACTTTGCCTTTTTAGGGAAAAATTGTACTCTGAGCTGTATGTTTGTCCTGATTTTACAAGATGTTATTGTAGGCCTGCGTGTTTATTGTCAGTGTTAACTTGAATGTCATCATGTGCTCATTTAGCACTTGTTCACCTTTTTGAATACTGCTCACTGCAGCACAGAAGAAGGGTTTAGTTTGAAATGGGATTTTA
The DNA here is from genome assembly GCA_031762435.1 of Hypsolebias longignatus. NCBI lineage: Eukaryota > Metazoa > Chordata > Actinopteri > Cyprinodontiformes > Rivulidae > Hypsolebias > Hypsolebias longignatus. The sequence continues at coordinate 7,307,749 of JARVGV010001587.1, read as the reverse complement.
AATGGAGCAGAGCTTGAACAAAAGGGGTTTGCCTTTATATTGACCTTTAATTTGAACGATAATGATGTATGTTCAGCTCATGCAGATGAGGTACAAGCATCCTCACTCACCTTTAAGTTTGGATATAACCTGTGTAGATGTAAAGCAATGAACATTTTATGCTCTCAACCAAATCAAAATGTTCCTTTATACATGCCTTGTCACTAATTATATCCAAGGGAGGGAAAAAAAAAACTATTTCTGTGCAATAATAATGACTTTTATTTACTTATAAAGACGTATATCTGATCTGAGTATTAGGATTTTTGATCTGAAAGGGTTGACGTGTTCTACAATATTAGTCTTTGCATTGAATACTAAAAGTCTCTCGCTTTGTTGGGGAAGTTTGGATCCAATAGTCGTAACAAGACTTTAAAAATCAATATAGAGCGTGGTGGTTTTTATTTATTTATTTGTTTTCCTTGCCAAGTTTTTGAGTGTTTTTATTCTATATTGAAAACCGTACTGATGTGATTTTCTGCTCAGGGAGGCTTAGATTGTCGTCATGGCAAACCCCTGCCTAACCCCATCTGGCTTTAACTAGTCTCTAGATAGAATAATGTTATTGAATAAGAACAACTCAAAACCTGCTTTCATACATGCAGTATGTGAAAATATTTAAAGATTTTTTTTTTTTTTTGGGGGGGGGAGAAGCATTTGTTTGAACTGTGTTTTATTACATCATTTATATTAAAGCCAAACTAGTAACCTGATCTTATAATATTTTTAGCAAACCTCAAGGCTAATCTTCAAATGTGAAACAAAAAGAAGCTTCCAATTGTTGTTTTTACAAACTATTTTAAACATGTGCTTAATCTAAAATTGGTGGCTTAGTGTGATTTCAAGTGGTGCAACACGTTTGATCACAGATGGGAGTTTTACACGTCTGGAAGCCTCTTGGCTCTTAAATGAACCTTCATCGTGTTGTGAATCAGTCATTGGGAGACTGTTCACTTAAAGGGAAAAAAAAAAATCTACAACAAATAGACATTTTTCAGAAATACTTAGCCAAAATCAAAATGATTAAAGTGAACTTAATTGCCTTTGGATACTGAAGATAACGATGTTGGAGTCTTCTGTTATTTCACTCCACTATCAGTGCGACACTGTCCCCGATCAACAACCTATGCAATTTACCTAACGTCTGTTTTACTTTAATTTTATTTTATTTTTACAATCTCGTGGCTATTGGCATCTAAATCATCTTCACATTAAAGTTCTTTTACGTGGCTGCATTCAGTGGATTTTGTTTGGACTCAGTTTATGTGTGGGTTTCATTGGGAAGCCGTGTAGAAATGTCATAAGAAGGAGGAGTAACCTTTGTCCCTCAGTGGGGAAAATTCAGGTGTACCAGCATCAGTTGCTGGGAGGAAGGACCTGCGATCGCGCTCCTTTGTGCACCTAGGAAGCAGCAGTCTTGTCACTGAAGGAGCTCTCCAGTTATGTAACGGCTTCATGCATGGGGTGGGAGACATTGTCCAACAGTGTTTTTAGAGTTCTTGTGTCTCCCACAACCTGCACCGGGTCGAGGGCATCCTAGGACAGAGCTGGCCTTCCTTATGAGCTTATCTAACCTCTTCGTCAGTTGTAGAGAAGCTGCTGCTCAAGCAATCTACACCATAGAAGATGGCTGATGCCACCACAGAGTCAAAGGTCTTCAGGAGCACCCCTGAACTTCAAAATACCTCAGTCTGCTTAGCAGGTAGTCTGCTTTGATAAATGGCGTCAGTGTTGTGACTCCAGTCTAGTTTATTATTCAGGTGAACACCCAGGTACTTGAGTCCACTATCCCAATGTCACCTCCCTGGATGTTCACTGGTGTCAGCATGGGAGTCTTCACCTGCAGAAAGCCACCACCAGCTCTTTGGTTTTCTCCTCATTGAGGAGGTGGTTCCGCTGGCACCAATCTGCAATGTTCTGTCTCCAATGCGTGCGTACTTGAGTCATTCACCTGTGATGGGGCCAACTATGGCTGAGTCGTTGGATAACTTTTGCAGATGGCAGCCTGGAGAATTGAAGAAGTCTGCAGTGTAGAGGGTGAACAGGAACGGTGCCAGCACTGTTCCTTATGGGACCCCCATACTCTGAGATCCCGTGTCCTCACATACTGTGTGCAACCAGTGAGGTGGTCCAGTATCCACTGGGACAGATGGTGGTCCACTCCTGACACATCCAGCTTGTCCCTCAGAAGTCCAGACTGGATGGTATTAAAAGCACTGAAGAAATCGAAGAACAAGATCCTCAGTGCTTCCAGGCTAGCTTCTCCTGGTGGGTCAGAGCTCGGTGCAGGAGTGAGGAGATGATGGCATCATCCACCCAGATGACGTTAGCCTAACCAGGGGCAGAAGATAGTTGAGGACCAACCTTCCACGGTTCTTCATCAGATGCGAGGTCAGTGCTACCGGCCTGTCTGCCTTTTTTTTTTTTTTTTTTTTTTTTTTTTTTTTTTTTTTTAGCATCTGCAGCAGTACAGGGTTTCCCAGCAGTTCTTTAAGAGCACTTTTAGCCCCAGAAATGAAGAAAACGTTCGTCTAGATTTCCAAGTTGTGAACATGTCATTAGAAGAAACTGACATGATATAGCTTCAGCATTTGCCTCATTTTCTTAATTGTCTGGACCAGCAACAGGAGCATAGCTAGGAGTTGCTCCTGCTTAGAAGATTTTGATCTTTTTGGAGCACTTTGATGAACCCTGACCTTTCTGGGTACTTCACGAGCTGCTATCTGAAGCACATTCAGCTCAGGTCTATAAATTGTTTTCTGAACCAGGAGTAGTGTAGGGTAGTGAATGTAAGGTCCTCATCAGGTGAACCAAATTTCCACACTGATAAGCAAATATCAAGGTCAAAAAAGTCGTGGACAGACTTTCAATCATTTTTGTTTACAAAACAATCTGTAAATAATCAGTATATTTTGGTCAATAAAAACAATACATTTTCTTAAATTTCTTCACTGTACTTAAAATAGTGACCATAGAAGAACCTTATGATGACACAACATTATGAAAGGTGCACATTACAAGGATGTGAACATCTGCATCCCTGAAAGACTGACCATAGCCTGCAGATGAGTGTAAACCTCAGAGTCCTGGCCTGATGATGTTGCTCTTCATTGCTGGTTCATTCTTTTTGACAGTGGCTGTTTAGTTTCCCCAATGTAAGACTGATCAGAGACGATGAACAGCACACACAGTATTACTCTTTGTGCCAGTATTACTCTGATCAAAGATCGGGAGTTTCAGAAAAAGTGAGACGTTTATTTTCTAAACATGACGTCCCAGTGGCTTTTAAACCCCAAAATACATTACGGCAAAGTAATGTATCCCCAAAATACATTATTTTTCCGTCATGTTCAGAAAATAAACGTTTCAGTTTCTCTGAAACTCCCGCAACATACGGAATGACACTGGTCTGGGTTCCTCTTTTTCACCTGATGGCTGGAGACCTGTTTTTTGTTTCTTCACTGTTTTCAGGAAGGCCCAGTTGGGATATCCACATTTCTCTAGAGCCTGTCTTGTGTGGGATTTCTTCTTCTTCTATCTGGTTCCTGAGTTAGTGGGGACACTGTCTGCTCTGTGGAACAGAGGCCTGATGACTCCTAACTTGTGCTCCAAAGGGTGATGGGAGTCAAACCGTAAGTACTGGCCTGTGTGGGTGGGTTTGCGGTAAACATCACTTTCCAAGAATCCTCCATCAGAGATTGAGACCTCACGGTCCAAGAAAGCCAACCTGCCATATTTTACATATTCTCGAATGAACTGGATATACAGGTATTTATCCTCAGAGTTGATGTGATCAGTAAAATGTTGGACTTCCTGAGATTTAATTTTGACCCAGATGTCATAAACATACCTGAACCAATGACTCGGTGGTGTCCCTGAAAAGGATGCCAAGGCTCACTTTTCTACTTCCTCCATGTATACAGGTTGGCAGCCATAGGAAAAACAGGAGACTCTCATAGCACATCCATGTTTCCTCCCACATGTGAAGTAGGTTGACTACAGTCACAGTTTCAAGAGTTGGCACAGCTGCTTTGTGGAAAGCATGGTCCTGGTGCAAAGAGTATTTGATTTGAACCTTAAACAGACCACCTCTACTGCCTCATCAACAGGAATGCACGTAAAGAGTGATGTGACATCAAAAGAGACCATTATTTCCATCAGTCTCGATGATGACATCCCTCACCTTATCCACAAAGTCCATGGTGTTCTGTATGCAATGTTCTGAGCTGCCAACGAAAGGGATGAGTACAGACGCCAGATATTTGGAAACCAAATGGTCTGAAAGGTACACCTTGTTTGTGAATTTTAGGTAAACCATACAGACTAGTTGTGGCCTCCACTGGAGTCTGTGGTACAGAATACTGTCAATAGCCTTGTCCTGCTCCAAATGTTTCAGGCACTCTATCAACTTCATCTTGTAACCAGTTCCTGGATCTCTTTTCAGTGGTTCATAAGTGGTTAAGTCACTAAGGAGTGTCATAAATTTCTTATGATGGTCTTTCTGGTTCAACATCACTGTGCACCTTCCTTTGTCTGCTGTGAGGATGACGATGTTTTTGACTTTGCTGAGAGTGATGAGTGTGTCCCTCTCCTCTCTGCTTATATTGGATGATGGCGGTTTGTTGTTGCTGAGGCAGGCTGAAACTTTATTTCTAAGTTGTTCTGCTTCAAACTGACATTTTATTGTTGTGGCTGATTTTGTGGCTGTGATCGTCTCCACCAGAGGAATTTTTCTTGGCACAACAGCAAAGTTCAGTCACCTGCCGAGGATCTCTGTCTTCGGCTGGGTGAGCGGTCTGTCAGACAAATTCTTCACCCACTTCTCTGTTTTTCTGGCATGTGACTGTCTTCCAGTGTGTTGTCTGTCACGACTGAGATGGGCTTGACGAGTAAATTAAACTTCTTTTTTTTTTGTCTGGCCTCGGACTTAACATTCTGTGCTAAGCATGTCTTCTGTGAAATCAAATTCTTTGCTTGAGCAAATTAGTTTAAGTAGTAATGAAAGTCTTGCTAAGTTTTCAAAACCAGTGTGCTATAGTCAAAATGTATCTGCCCATCAGTGGATATACATAATTACCAACTAGACCACTTTAAAGCAAAGCATTTTTTGTTCTGTATTTTCTGAATGCATCCAAGTTTTTCAGCCGGTTGCAACACTAGATGTCAGCATTGTGCAATGTGACTAATGACCACACACAGACTGCTAACACAAGCATCAATTATAAAGTACATTAATACGTATTTATTTTCATATAATATTTTGAAACAAAGTTTATCTTATTTAGGTGAGTGTTAATGGACATTTAGCAGTCTTGTTCAAATTCAAGTTGGTTTATTGTCATTGCCATCACATGTGGCACACAATGTGGAATGACATTATTTATATATGGTCCCACTTACATCCAACAATAGCAAAAAGATAAAGTGCAAAAAGAAACAGTAAATAAAGATCTAATATATACACTAATGTGCTAAACTATGCTAAAATCTAATAATGCAAAATAACAGCGGCGTAACAAAAGCAGCCCTAACACGAGTCTGTGGTGAGCAGATGGGTATGAATGAGTACATCAGCTTGAAATAATCAGCATAAGATCAGCAGCATGGATCATCAGCAGTTTGGATAATCAGGATAATCAATTGTTGCCTTTGGCATTGAACCTGCTGAGCATAAAACATATAGTTATGAAAATATGATAAATGAATTTAAAATTTCCATAATAGAGTTCTATATAAATACTGTATATATTTATATTTACTGAACTCCTTCAACAGTCAGAAAGCTGAAATGTCCATGTCATTCAGTCATTTGCTATTAACAGTTTGGAAGGTAATCACGCATGCGCAGTGGTCGCATTGAGAAAAGGATGGAACGATCCCGTTTGAACGGGTAGAGAGCGTGAGCGCACACTGCTGGTCCGCGTAGCTTAGTCCGAGCCGTGCGTGTCTTTTATCTAATATGAAGCAGTTAATACAGATATAGATATCTCAAACACGACAGTTCTCGTCTGCCGTGAAGCGGTTGTAACACAGGCGGTGAATCGGGTTCTGTTGCTGGGAGGAGACCGCGGTACGGATTCGCCTCCCTGGCTAACATTATTAGCTGGCTACGATGCGTCTCTGCGGCTGCTGCTGGATCTTCAACACAGCGGACCACTTCGTAACCACGCAGGTCGTTGGTTAACCGTGTACACGGACGGGACGAAGGGGTGACTTGGGAATACTCATCACCTTTGAAGGTAATGTCTTTCCATCGGGCCAACGTCACTCATGGGTCCAGTGAGTGGTGCTGAACAAGCTAACGGTTGGCTAGCCTTAGTTAGCTGTTATTCATTTGCATATGGATAGCTGTATTATTAAGTAAGGGACATGTTCCTCTTAGCTAACGTTTGTCGCCTCGTTTATGGGCTTTTTGAAACACGGTCACAGCTTATTCATGATATTTACCTAACACAGCTAGCTAATTCGTAGCATTTACCCATCTTATCCAAGAATCCACTGTTACAAGTAGGCCTTTAGGAGAAGCATACTGGAGGCGATAACGCCAAAATAATGCTACAGGTTATAAAATAAATTAATCTAGGGTCAGACAAATCTGCTCTTGGGTTAAAAAACTTAAACAGACTTTGGCATCGCAGTATTGTAGCTTATTTAAACAGGTACAGACAGCCATGTTTTCCCTGTCGCCACAAATTACTGTTTGTAGAAATTCACCTTAAGCAGGGATTGCACCTATTATTAAGTTAAATCAGTAACACCAGGCTATGGCTCACAAAAATAATCGAGCTTAACTAGAAAATTCCAATTGTGCCTTATTTCATAACATAATTATAATTAATTCAGCATTAAGCTGTTCTAAAGTTTATTTTACAAAACAAACACAAATTCCAAAAAACATAGTGATAAGGGTAAAAATAAGTCACATTAATAGAAAATGTATTTCTTTGGAGTTGGTTTTATTGGTCACTTAAACTAAGGTTGCTTTTTTTGTTTTGATTATTTTGCTTGATATTTGGGTTCATATTTAACAACCAGTAGTTTCTTTGTGTTTATTTTTATATTAAATATATGTTGTATGGTTGGTGACAGTGACACCGATAAAAAGACCGGAGACAAAACTGAAATTGGTAGAACTGAAGATACTGAGTTTCTCCTTGGGAGTGACAGAGATAAGATTAGGAACGAGATAATCAGAGGTACAGCACAGGTTGAATAACTGGGAGATAAAGGTAGAGGCCAGTCTGAGATGGTTTGGACATGTCCAGACGAGGGACAGTGTGAATATATGGGAAGAAGAATGTCAGAAATGCATCTGCCAGGAAAAATACAAAGAGATAGGTCAAAAAGAAAATACAGTACAGTATATGGATGCAGTTAGAGAGGACATGGAGGTAGTTGGATTGAGGATGGAGGAGGATGGCTCACTGTGATGACCCCTGAAGAGGGAACAGTTGAAAGAAGATGATTAACAAGTTGACTAGTGGTCCTCAATCCTGATCCTTGAGGGCCATGACCATCCTGCATGTTTTACCGTTAGATGTTTTTCTGCTCCAACGTCTGATGTGAATGAACGAGTGATCAACAGATTTTTGCAGAATTTGAAGACCTGCTGGAGAGCAGAGAAACAACTAAAACATACCACCACCAGACCAGGACTGAGGACTACTGGAGTAGACCATCATCATATATTTAATTGTATTTGTAGAGTAGTTCAGTTTATAAGTTGATAATGCACAGTGTTACTTCTCAGTGCAATTATAATGTCTAGACTGCATTCAGATCAGAACTTTTTTTATTCACTAACTTCACTCTGCTGTAAAAATAGCCCTTTATAATTATGCATTTGTTATTATTATTGTCTTATCCACTAAATGTAAACACCATGGAGCACCAAATCCGTGATTAATGTATGTATACAGTATATTGTTTTATTTTCCTTTAATAACTATACGAACATCAGATTCAATGAGCCTTTGCCCCTTAGAAGTGAATTTAAAGGGTGTTTACAACTTATGGATGGCTCATCCTGTCATTTAGTCATGTTTTTACTCTGCAACATGTTCTGTCTAATGTACATTTTAACACTGTTATGTTCAAGGATGGATGCTGACACGTGTGCTGGCGGGGATGGTACTAGGAAAAAGGCAGAACTGGCTGGGGCTGCAGAAGGCACGATGGATGTTGTACCTTTGGAAATGTATGACTCCGCCAGAGCAAAAATAGCTGCCAACTTGCGATGGTTATTTGCTAAAGCATATGGAATTGGTAAGTTGTTTAATTTTAATTCATTCTGCTTTACCGCCAGTTATTTTTGTTGTTTACATTGTACATTTGCACACAGCTCTGTTGCTTTGTTTTTGCATCACAGACTTAGACAGTTGCTAATTTCAGACCACAGGTTTAAACACAACCTGGGATTGTTTTTGAGAACTTGCAACATATTTACCTCGTCATCCCAATAAGTCTATTGTTGTTGAAACTAACATTCTCAATTCACTGATAGTCAGCAAAGTGCGTGACGCTTCAGCAGAAAAACACTGACAAGCCCAAGAGAAACAAACAAACGTACGTGTGTGTTTGTTATATGCACTTTAACTCTCACCTCCCCATGACATTTGGTGACCAAAACCTCCCTCACTGACTCACCAGATCCTTGAATTCTTGTACGGTGCCCAGTGAGATTGAACCCAAATCAGGCCGAGTGATATGCACTGAGGATTAGGCTATATTTGTTACACTGCTCAGTGTGTGGAAAATACTGATCTGACTCCACTCTCCGTGTTAGCTTGTATCAACAGTATGCCATTTTGCCATTTTCCCTATCTTTTCTATAGGTGAATAGATTTCAGGTGTCAAAACTTTAGAACATATGTGTCAAACTCAAGGCCCGGGGGCCAAATGTGGCCCTCGTTGATACTGTTTCTGGCCCCCAAGATGATACTTTAAATGTAAAATACTTTTTTCACTTCAATTTGTTCAATAATCTTTGATTATGATGTTAAAAGTGCAACAGGGAACGTCAAATGAGACCAATCAAACTCAAGTTGAGGAACCTGCAACCAAGAAAAGATGCTGGAGTTAATGTAAATTCTGAAACTGGCCCTTAGTTTGAAAAGTTTTTAATTTTGGTCCCCTTTTGTAAGTGAATTTGACACCCCTGCTTTAGAACAATCAATCTGTTACAAAACATTTTACTGCTTTACCACAAATCTTTTGTTGTATTCCACTTTTTTAACCAGGTGAATTTAGTTGTTTTGTGACCAGGCTTTCCAATTCTAATTTTATTTCATAGAAATGTGGTGCATGATATGTTTAAGAATTATTTAAGACTTGCCATTTATAAGTTGCATCTGGCCAAATTAGGACTGATGAAAAGGTGCAACTTTGTGACAGTTAATCCAAAAAAAAACAAAAAAAAAAACAATTTGGACTTCTCTTCTGTGGCTGAAGATTTTTAGCTTCTCACCCGGGAAGCGTTCTCCATTCAAAACTGGAGACTGTGGAGGTCCAAGTTTGAATGAGATGCTGTTAAGCAAACTAAACTCAAGCTATATCTCACTCCCCTCACAATGGAGACTGGTCATGGTTTTTGTTTGCCTGGCTTACAAGAAATGTTTTGGTCACATGCATGAAGGTCTAAATTGACGGGAAACTGACTGACTTTCAGCCATAATGCTCCTTTGTAAGTTATAGAAAAATTACATTTGAGTTCTCATCCTAGTTGTTTCTTCTCGTTTGACATAAATGTTGTTCTTAACCCCCTCTTAAACCATTGGTGTCTTCTCTGTCCAAAATATAAACACAAAATAGTGTCCCTTATCCATAAGGTGTAGGTGCACAGCTGTCTTGTCCTGAAGAGCTGGCTCTCCTTTGTCGAGCCACGTGTCTGAGGAGAGGTTCTGTCCTTGGATGGACCAGACTGTTAGATTTGAAATGCACCAGTATGTTGTGTTTGGAGAAAACGGAAAATCCTTCTGCGTTTCTCAGATACGCCAGCAACATATGGCAGCACAGTGGCTCAGTGGTTAGCACTGCTGCCTCACAGCAAGGAGGTCCTGGGACCTGGGTCTTTCTGTGTGGAGTCTGCACGTTCTTCTTGTGCTTGCATGGGTTTTCTCTGGGTACTCGGGTTTCCGCCCACAGCTCCAAAACGTGCATGTTAGACTGCCTTCAGGTCCAGGTCTCCCTTGCACAATAGATTTGTGATCTCAGTGGGATTTGTCTGGTTAAATAAAGGTTAATAAATAATAAATATATTTTGTGTTTGACTTGACAAAAGCCCAGTTAGGATTATCCACACGTGGAGAGCGTTTTTGATGCGTTTCTGCTCCTTTGCTGTCTTCGTTTGGACATGTTCAACCCAGTGGTGATGACAAAAAGTTTCTTCCTGTGGGTGTTGAGTTTAAAGCTTGGAGCTTTAATTGAGAAAACTATCTATTGGAAGTGAAATATCTTTAATTTCAAAATAGATGGGCATTTGTTTTGCTTTTATGTATTTATTCTTTGGGATTTGCCATGTCCTTAATGACAGAATCTACACATTTTGTGACGTTCCTTTTAAAAACTAATTTTGTTGGAAAATTTAGTTTATAATGAGAAATATGTTACATTCCGCCAACCTTCAATGTTATACAAAATATGAATATAACATACTCATTATGAAAATTAATACAACAATTTCTTGTAGGAACTCATTAATTAGTTTGATTCTGTTGAACAAATGATGCGTGAAACTTGTAGCAGATTTTTGCTTTTAAAAGTTAGTATTTTATGGGTGGTGCTTTATTTATTTATTTAGATGTTAAAGTCTTTGTAAAATGATAAAGATTAAATCCTTGTTGAACTGGATGGGTCCTTTAAATGAACTGAAATTGCTTGACAGTGTGGCTGATAATTAATCTTTGGTTGCTGTAAATGCTATAATTTTTAAAAAAGGATTTCAAGTTAACGTGTATTAACATGATGTCTTCATGTTATAGTAATGTAGTTTTGTTTTGTTATCTGATGCGCAAGTCCCAGAGTTTATATTTTGCATTTCTATTACAACAGCATTGTCTCTTGTCAAATCATCTTCCATTGTTATAGAGCATAAAGAGTTACAGGGTATAAAGTGCATTTGTTTGTACCCTGTTCCTAGATATTTTTGTTTAATACATTAATTTCTTAAAGTTACTTAAATGTATGCAACAAATTAAAATGAAAAAAAAAAAAAAGATGAAACATATTATGAAATGTGTTATTGATAGAAAGTTATGGGCTTTTGTTGTAGCCCAGATGTTTGTTCTAAATCCATCTTGGCTCTAAGGTTATTGACAGCTCTTGTTTCTTTTCTAAACACGCTGAGCTTTTATACCAAGGCTTACATGCATGTGCTTGGTCATGTTGTTTATCATAGGCCCTGACCAAAGATGCAGGCTGAGAGATGGATAATAGGAGCATCTTTCCACAGAAAAAAGATGCACTTCAGCTTTGATTTGGATACAGTTACGTTGCAATATGAAGCACAGTTTCAAAGCCCAGAGGGTGGCAACTCTCAGGTGCAGCTGCAGTTATCTTCCTCCCATGGGTACGGGTACTTATTAATTAGGCTCTTATTATTTCTTCCTATAGCTCATATGGTGTCTGCTACAATGCTAATGCTGCGTCTGTATTTTGCTTGGCTTGTGCAGACATGAATAGTAGTATGTATAGGGATGATGTACGTGTGAATTGTTGGGGATTCAGTCGCATTTGATATGCACTTGTCTGTGTATCTCCCCTGCTTGAGTTCAGTGATAGTACAAGTCTGTCTTTGTGTACATTCTGTTTTGCACGGTGTCCCTCTGCATGTGCCACAGCTGCTCCCAGCCTTAGCAACAGACAGCCAGACACCAACACTGGAGAGAGCGAGAACCTGTCATCGTTGCAGGCACATTACAGGCCCCTGTTCTGTCCTGCTCGTGCTGATCATGGCATGGCACCGGTCATGGTTGGATGACTGCGACGTAGAACATCCTGGGTCTTGTTGCCAGGCTCTATCACCATGCTCCATCCCACCCCAGTTAGTAAATTTTTCAGTCTGCTCTGGGTTGCAGGAAGGTGGGGGCAGCTGCCATGAAACATTAGTGTCTGTAGACTGAAGTCAAACGTGAAGACACACCTCACCAAGACCCCTTTGTTTTCAAACACAGTAGCACCAACTATTCTAGTGTTTTGCTCCCAGTCTCTGCAGGAATGACACTAACTGCTGAGTTTTGGTGAAAAGAGATTAATCCTGTTTTACAACAAAATTCTCATTGTCACATTATATATTGAAACCATACAGAACAAGGGAATGAGGCCTTTGTTGCAGTGTATATTAGATGGGACTTGAGAGCATCAACATAATTATAGTAAGATGGTGAATATGGCTTATTAAATGGGTCCCGAGATGGGGCAGAGGCACAGCTGCAGACTCAGGACCCGAAAGTCCCAGGCTCGATTCCCTGCCATTCCCACATGTCGTGGTATCTCTGAACAAGACACCCAATCCCTAATTGCTCCCCTGGCAACCTACATAGCTGCCCAATGCCCCACCTGGGTGCATCCCAGGTGTGATGGGTTGAATGTAGAGAACCAATTTTGCCATTGTATGAGAACATACATGAGAACAACACATAACACTTTACTTATTCTTAGAATTTCCATGCACATTTATAATAATGCCATTAATTCTTACAATAAATCCTCTATGCATTAACAAAGAGATTTGAGTCACAAGATTAATCATTCTGTAAATAGTTTTTAAACACCCCCCAAAAAAGAAAAAAAAAAGGCACAACATCAAAAATCAAAGATACATTTTAATGATGAAGAAGACCATGAAAACAAAATTGGAATAGCATTCTCAATTATATTTCTGAAAACATAAAAAATATTATTGGTATGCATCTACTTTTATGGGACTCACAGCTGTGTGTGTTAAATTTAGCTGAATCTTTTTAGGTTTCAATTTTTTATTATAATTTTATTTCATCATAGTTTTTAAATATTTGTCAAACCCTTATGTGTTGCTTCCTTATGTTTATAATTTAGGTTTTTTTTTTTTTTTTTATGTTATCGACTAAAAATCTAGCCGGAATAAGTTTTTTTCTGTCTGCAGATTTTATGAATCAAGAACATTCAGTTCAGAAAAGAACAGAACAGTCTTTCTTCAACTCTTATCCCTTCAGCCAATGCTCTAAAACTACTTGAGCACTGGCAGTCTTCCCAACAGATTTAACAGATCAGGGTTGTTTTTATCACCACTTCATATTATGCAGCACAGTTTGTTGGAGGTACTTGGTGCATTGTTTTATGTCTTTACTTTTTCTATCTTGCTGTGTAAACTTGGTTTGGGTATGCTTCCAGTCAGCCGCTTTAATTTGTGTCCTTATAGGGCTCTGGTGTTTGGTTTTGAGAATGACCTCATACACGGCATAGGATTGCTTCTATTCGTCACTTTATTTATTTATTTATTTATTTATTGTGTGGGCCCCAAAACTTAAGTTGGCACTGTTACCTGCGAAGCATTTTGTCTCTGCAGACTTGGATTTTTGGCTCAGTCTTTTCTTGAACCTTTGTGCTGTGACAAACAATTACAAATGGTTGTGTTTGCTCAAAGTGAACTGAATCTGGCGAAAGACAAACATAGCATGGAAGGTTATATGCTTTTCCATTTTGTAGCCTGAAGCTGACCGGCACCACAGTTGACTTTCTTTTCTTCCTCATTCATTGTTTTTAAAGTAATGATACCTAGCCCGTACAGTATTTCTTTAGTTTGTCTGTATGTATATGTTAGCCAATGCTGAAATGCTTCTTTTAAGTGCCACACGGTTCACCTAATCATTAAATTTCTCCATCGCAGACCATATTCCAGAAGATTTAAGGGACCCGTTCTACACAGACCAGTATGACCAAGAACACATCAAGCCACCTGTCATTCATCTGCTTCTGTCCTGTGAGCTTTACTGCCGTGTTTGTGCACTCATCCTCAAGACGGAGCAGGCTGCCTCTCTTCAGTCCCACCTGTCAGTCATCCAGGCTCTTTCCAGAAAGGGCATTTATGTCATGGAGAGTGATGATACACCTGTCACAGATGGGGACCTGGCCTGCATGCCCATCAAAATGGTGAGTCTTATGTTTTTAGTTAGGATAAGCACATTTGAGAAGAACCATAGTGGGTTCTCTTTGACAATTTCACTTTTAGGCAGTGATTTAACTGTTGCATTTATGAAATGTTACCTGTAGTACAGACTGCTCAAGCAAATAAAGCCAAAAGCTACAACTGCTTAAACTACTGTAATTGTATTCACCCCCCCCCCATGTTTGATGCTTATCTAAGTAAAACCAGTTAAAGTTCAGTGCAGTACAGACTGTCCTTTTATTTCTTTCCAGTAGTGCCAATAAACCATTCTCACCAACTTTTGAGACATTTTTGGAAATCCTATCAGCTTTGTAAAGGAGCTTATAAATGGGCATAAAAATCTCAGAGGTTTTTTGCAAATCTGGACTCATAAACTTTGCATAAGAGAGTTATGGACATAGTTAACTACTTGTTGGGACAGACTCCCATGAGATTTGGCTGCACTCTTATCATTTCTAGTCAAATTAGGAATTTGACTGTCATGCTAATTGTACAGGGGTCACAATAGACTTAACACAGTCATCTTTGCATTGCGTACTTAGCTTGTCAATGTTCATCTATTACATAATGTGCTTAATTGAATTAACTGTGAACCAGATATAATTTTTCCATTTTTGTTTTATGACCAGAAAAAGAGTAATTTTTGCATTTCAGATTTCAGAGTGTTGTGAAAGCCAGCACCTCTTGAATGCATTTTTGTAACTACATCATCCTAATGCATTTTATAATCAAAATATTTCACACTTCTATGTATTTTTTTCCCCCAGCCATTCACCCTCAGCTTCTAGTTTATATGATATTGGTTTTCTTCAGACAGTAGCTGTTAAGTCTATTTATGCCTCTTGGCAAAGAACTTCTAGTGCAAACTGAACCCTAAATAATTTGGCAGTGTATATGTTATTGTCTGTCAGCTGCAGCATGCTTCCAGGTGTTAGCATCTGTACATCTACACAGGCAGAGCTTTGTGTGATATGCTCATTTATCTGTGATGTTAACTTGCTCCTGTTTTGTTATTATACTATAAATGGACAATTCCTAATTCCAAATACTTAACACATTTCAAACATGACCAGTGAATCGTTTTTGTTTTGTACAAATGTATTATTAATTAATAGGATGAAAAATTAGGAGCATCAAAGAAGGCTAAATAAAAAAGTGAACTTGACTTTTAGATGCAATTTTTAAAATCTAAATTATGCAAATTTAGCACATTGTTCCATACTACTCGGATTCAAAATACTGACAACTTTTGTTAGTTTCTTTACTCTTCAGCACTTCAAAGTAAACTAAGCCTGCAGGCCTTCTCTGTGTATTTTATTAATCTTTATTTAACTGCTACACAGTGTAGCAATGAGCTCCTGTGTCTCAAACTCTCACCAAGAGCACTTCACACAGGACAGGATGAACACAAACCAGCTCACTTGCTGGCCAGTATTCCTCTCCTCTTGCTGCCATGGTAACCGACAATACTGTGGCGCAGGCCTCGACACGCTGTCTGGCTAGTAGATGATGTGCTTCAGCTTTTCCTGCTAGCAGTCTGACAAAATAATCCACACTGGCCTATGTGTAAGCAGCCAGACACAAAGCCCAGTGAGGGGATGAAAAATTATGAGCTTAGCTATGATAGACTGTTGAAACTCTCCTCCCGGTTTGCTGATTTGACATGTTTCCATAGCAACCTGGTATTTTCATATTATTTGAGCGTCTCTGTGAATGAATGTCATCCTATTCTTGCAGACAGTACGTCTGCACCTTGTCTGGCTTGTTTTGGGGCAACAGCTGAGGCTTGTTAGACCTTGAAGCTAGCATCTCTCTCGGGTCAGCTTGAACTGTTTTATATTACCATAGTGTTGTGCACAGAGGATGGTAGTTTGCACAACTATTGCTTGGGGCAAACTGCTCCCTGTTGGACTGCATGCTGGAGAAGAAAGGATGGAGCAGTGCATCATGATGTTTCACTAAATTACACTTTCATATTTTCTTTAGTGCAACTTATTCAGGTGTTGAATACAGAATGAGCTGTTTTTTTTTATTTGTTTAATCACAAATTGCTATTTATATACCATAAACTCCAGAGTTTTTAATGTATGTGTTTTTTAGATTTGAAACATACAATTCTGAACTTCTCTTGTGCTCTTTAGCTATTGTTAAAAAAACAACTAATTTTGATGAATGATCCAAATAAATAATTTTAATGAGTGAAGGAATAATTTGTAACCAGGTTTGCAAGTGCACTGGCACACACACAAGTAAGGTTTGTGCAATGATTTGGTTTTCATTAACCTTGCATTAATTCAAAATAAATGGAAGAATGTTGATTGTGAGCAGAGACCAGCCCAGCTAAAATAAATGTGGCATGGTTCATCTGCATTCACTCCTTATGAAAACAAAACGCCCCTGAGTAATAGAAACCTTATGACTGAATGACAAGCAGAACTTGAGCAATCTTCAGCTTTCTATGTTCTAATCTCTATTATAATTTTTTTCATTTGGCTCTAATGTTGAAGTTGATTTAGGGAGTATATTTTCTGTGTGTGTCCATATGAGTCACGTTGTGCAGAATGCTTCAAATAGCTCTCATTTACTTTGTGAACAAGTCTATTCTCTGTGCACTTACATCACCAATTGGATTAGGCTAGGCAGCATGTTGCACAAATCATTGATTAAAATAATGCTTTGTTTATTGTATTTTTTTTAAATAGTTTTGAGTTGCATTATTGACAGTGTGATAAGCTTAACCCAAAATAATGTGATATTAAGATTTAAAGACTATATCAGTATTTAGTTTTTTTCCTAATGGCTTTGAGAGCTACTGGTGTTTTGACTGGCAAAGGTTAGATGTCAAGCCTTAGACTTGGAATGCTCCATGCTGAGCTTTTTGGTTGCATAATAAGTGGAGAGCTGGTTTAACACTGGACATATTGTAAGCTGAGAGAGATTTGATTTTTGATTAAACTATTGTGGTTATTTAAGGCCACATCATACCACATTACATTATTACACCTATAATGAACTGTAATGGATGATTTAGACTCTGTAAACTCTCATCCTGTAATTTTACTATTTACCAGGCACCTTTGTGGCTACTGCATGTGCAACATTCTCTGTCTTGAACTGAAAAAGCTTATCTGTATTTGAGACTTTGGTGTAAAGTGGCCAACCTTGAATTTAGATCAGTTCGGAGACAGAATACAAGTCTAAAACTAAAGAACATCTGACCCATACAATGTTATTTTACTTTAATTTTAAACCTTAAATAGATTTTCTTTGCTACAAAAATGTCTATAGTGTCATATGTGCACTAGGTTGCGTTAGAGCTGCTTGTTTTATTTTAATTGAATTAGTAACCAGGAAAAGAAAACCAATCAAATTAAATTATTCTGTTTCTCTGTCACCCAGAGCGCTCACATGTCCATGATCGATGCCCTCATGATGGCTTACACGGTCGAGATGATCAGCATCGAGAAAGTGGTGGCTTCCGTCAAGCGCTTCTCCACCTTCAGTGCCTCTAAGGAGCTGCCCTTTGACCTCGAGGACGCCATGATCTTCTGGATCAACAAGGTTCAGACATAAAAGAATTAAAGAAACACAACATATTGATATTACTTTTTACCATACGTCTTGTTGCTTTGAGCTTTTTAACACAAACAAAGCTAAAGTAGAACTTGTGATTTTGGGCTAAATGTGTAAAATAACTGTTCAGTGATTTACTGTAATGGCAATTCTCAAGAAGTCTTTATGATAAACCTATTATCGGTATGTTGCTAAAGATGTGTGTGCATATATATACATTATATTTTAGGAGGGGGGCATGACTCGAGAGAACTATCAAACATGTCCAGTTGAAAAATAATTTTCCAAAGACCTTTTTTTTTTTTTTACTTGAGGATTTTAATTTTTTGTTTCTTTTCATAATGTTTTCTGCAGGTGAACATGAAAATGAGGGAGATGATAGAAAGGGAGCACAAAGTCAAGCACCACCCTCTGGAGTCTCCAAGCCACCAAAAGGTATTTCCGTTCCGTACGACTTCAAATTACTTTCCAAAAATAAAACAACACTTTAAATGCCATGCCAAATGAGTTTCTTTGTCAAAACTAATTCTCATGTTCTCATGTCCAGCTGGGTTAACCCTAATAACCCTTGTATTCAAGACAGCAGCAGCTTTCTTTGTTTTCTGGAAAATGTCCCTTTGTTTGAGAATTCAAGAAATCAGATCCTCTTTTTCCCTCCTTTGATTATTGTGGAAGCAGATCTGATCCTTTTGCTGGTGACCTCTGACTTGTTGATATCTCTACTCCTGTTTATGATCTATCCCTTCCTCCCTTTTGTCCCTGCAAACTGGATAGTCTCCCTCCAAATGGTATTGGAAGCTAGTCCCTGTAAGTTTGATGCTAGCCCCCATAAACCATTCTTACCCCCTTATCCCGCTTGCACGAATAGTTTTGTGTTAATGTGTGCACACACTCCACTATGGCTCATTCAAGCTCATTCTGTGCTGCAGCCTGTAGCCAGTGTTTCATTAACAGGGGAGAAGACTGACATTTCCCCCGTTGTGACAAACGTCACACAGGTGAAGTTATTCCAACGTTGTTCTTACATTCAAAAGATTTCCTTTGCTACATAATGTGCTACCTCATTTCAAGCTCAACTTGGCCATGTGGATTCTCTGTGCGTAAGTGTATGTGATTATTTGCTTGTCTGGCGAAAGTTGAGAGCAAATCCATGCCCACACCACTCCCTTGCTTTGCTGACCCATCCCTGGCTACCACTTCTCACTGATCCGCTTTATCATTCCAGTGTCTCTATTCTGCTTTCACACACTGTTATGTGTCGAGGGCCTCAAGTGACAGTATCTCTGCTCTGTGTGTATCAGCTTGACGTCGTGCCTGAGCTGGCCCACTGCATGCTGGAGCCACAGGAGCTCTCTGAAGTGGTACAGTTGTGTCTTAGTCAGGGGAAGACTCACCTGGGTAGAACCTCCAGTTTAGCTGTTAGCCTCTCCTTGTGTAAGGTTGTCAACAGTTATGTGTAGTAAATTTTTAGAAAGACTCTAAAGTTATATTTCTTTAAATTTAATTCACTTTGTTC
This sequence comes from Hypsolebias longignatus, assembly GCA_031762435.1. Lineage (NCBI taxonomy): Eukaryota > Metazoa > Chordata > Actinopteri > Cyprinodontiformes > Rivulidae > Hypsolebias > Hypsolebias longignatus. Next base: position 7,288,478 of record JARVGV010001587.1, on the reverse strand, counting down.
ATGGCGTGCTGATTGTAGACCTACGTAGTTTCTAGTGTTTGTGTAGGCTTGAATTTAATGTGTTTTGACACCTCTATTCGAGTTTCGATTGTACCTTTTTGTATTAAAAACTTTAATTTTGTTTAACAGTTCCCCAGTGGTTTATTGATGACCCCTTTGAGATTTGTTGCAGTTCTTTAAAACAGCTGTGATGTTTTCTGTGCATGAAGTCAAAGAAACTGTATTCCTTTGATTAAAATGCATTTAATTAACAGATATAGCTTATAAAACCCTCACCGTGGGGGGGGGGGGGGGTACATTGACCTCTTGCTTGAGGTCAGTGTATAAAATTATACATCTTTTATCTTTTACCTTCTTGCTAAAGAAATGACTTTTGATCAGACAGTGCTGATACGGTACAGTCTGTAACTGTGCATGGCCTTTTTATTCAACATTTTCTAAAACAAGTTTGAACTCATTTATTCATCTTTAACAACTTCTACAGTAAATACATTATAAGATTTATTTTACTCATGATGAGAAAATATGAATATCTAAATTGTACACAATCATTACCAACACTATTATCACTAATTTACTTTGAAGTGTAGATTGATGTTTCAAATGTAATGAAGGACTTTTAGTGATTTTTTAATTTATTTTTATGATTGTGCACGTGTGGATTATTTAACCTGTATAATTTGAACCTGCCGTATGTATTTAGTTCTTTGGTGTATTTTTGTTTTATATATACAATCTAGAATTAAACATTGAACAAGCCCATAATTAACAGCCGTTAAGAGTAAACAACTAAAAAGCTTGATTCAGTTGCAGTTTTAAAAACATGTTTTTTTCTCTTAAAGTGGGTTAGTGATTACCACATCTTCCATCCTAGTCAGCTGGCTTATGTAATGCAGCTTCATTGCTGGCTATCTGTCCATTAACAGCAGAGGGAGGCTGCACCTCCACTTTGTGTTGTTCATATTACTAATTTACACCTTCACCTCCATCTCCTCAAAGCTAACCAGATCTTCAGGGTTCTCCCTAACATACGGTACAATTGGATCTTTTTAATTAGTAGTCAGTGATATGTTTGGAAAATGGCACTAAACTGTATGCCAATGAGCTGAAGAGGACTTTAAATTCTAACTAATGAAATACATTTTGTTTTAAAACTCCTGGGGAGAACCTTGGACCAGAGCATCAAGGATAACTTTGCTGGTTATTTTGTGCTTTGATTGACTCATCTAGATCTCCATAATTTAGAAAATGTTTCTATTTGTGGTACTAGATGTTCTGTTGAGGTTTTGTGACGTTATATACTAACAGCATCTGGCGTAGCTCATGGTGATGTCTACACAAAACTATTTCTCCCCTGCTCAATAGGTACGTTATCGTCGGGAGCATGCATCGGGCCGCCAGCTGCCCTTCTTTCCACTGCTAGAAGACCTCATGAGGGATGTTTGTGATGGAGCTGCACTGCTCAGCGTAGTCCATTACTACTGCCCAGATATCATGAAGTTGGAGGGTATGATGTGATTCATTCACACTTCTGCATGAATACAGTCATTGTCTCCAGGAAGGAATTACTAATTGTCATTTGCCCACATAGAGTTTCCATTATAAACAGCATCAGACTTTCACTGCATGTATTGAATCTGGCATCTGCTTGTGATCATATTTCTGTTACTTACACATGGCTTACAGCTGCAGTCCTCGCCGCGTGACATTTATCGTCATCAGGGCATTGAGCTGTATCCTAATCTGACCTGTGCTCTGCCTGTCTGATCAGATATTTGCCTAAAGGAAGTACCTTCCATCGCTGATAGTCTCTACAACATCCAGTTGCTCCGAGAGTTTGCCACTGAATATCTGAATAAAAGTTGTTATCTAACTACAGAGGATATGCTCTACTCTCCACTTGTGCTCAAGGTAAAAAAATGTGACAGATATTTGTATTTCAAAACAAAATTCTCATTTGAAATTTAAGTACAGTATTCACTATTCCAATATGCAGTCAAGTGTTGGTGACACGTTGCTCATTTTCTTTGTCCAGCATAATGTTATGGTGTTTATCGCTGAACTCTTCTGGTGGTTCGAGACTGTCAAGCCAGAGTTTGTTCAACCCAGAGACCTTCAAGAGTTTAAAGATGGTAAGCATCATGTCACATAAAACACAACATTTAATATTTGCGTTACTCCAGTCCATATTTAGTCTTTGCTGCCATTTTTTGTGGTAATAAAATAAGTAAACCAAGGGTACAACTAGGCCTGTCGCAATAAACAACAAATCAATTAATCGCCTGATAAATAAAAATGATCAACCTCATTTTCATTTATCGGCTTCATCGTTTCTTCATGTCTCTCTCTTTCTACTGAAGACACTGGATGACAAAAAGCTCAACTCCAGTGCTCTTCACTGAC
>JARVGV010001587.1:7263116-7280997 GCA_031762435.1 Hypsolebias longignatus | reverse complement strand
TCCGACTTACGGCAGAATCGAGTTACGAACCGTTCTTAGGTCCGGAACCCGTTCGTAAGTCGGGGACCACCTGTATACTGTATATATACTGTATATATAAACACACACACACACATCCATACACACACTAGTGGTGTAATGGTACGCTAAAATCACATTTCGGTTTGGTTCAGTTTCAAGGAGGGCTCGGTTCGGTTAATTTTCAGTACAGAAAAGGCCAAGATGGACTTACAAAACGTTTATTTTGGAAATATGCCAAGTAACAATACATTTGTATAAAAATAAATAAAAGCGACCCATTTGGATGATATTTTAAATAAACAGCACTCTTTACAATGAATAAACTACACTAACAATAATAAAAATCTAAATAAATACAAAAACAGTCAGAACCAGAACAATAATCAGCAACAGATTGTTTACAGTCTAAATAATCAAGTTCAAAGTTTTTGGCCAAAAAGACAAATTTGTCCACATTTTCTGCTAAAAGCACAGATCTAGTTGCAGTGAAGATCTCCAGCTGTGGAGAAAACCTCCGCTCACTAACAGTAGCAGGAATAAAGAGGTAGAGCTTTGCTAATTTACAGTGTGGCTTTATTTGGTCTCATTACTCACAACGTCTTCTTGGACCTGCTCCCACCTGTCCCTAGAAAAGTTCAGAGTTTAGTCATCACACACTTTTAGCTGGAGGTGATCTGGTGGATTTCCCTGAACAGAGAGAAGACTCAGATGCTATCTCTGTCCCAGACTGGAAATAAAACACAAAGAGGTAAAAAAATAAAATAAAATAAAAAAATAAAGAGTTAATAAGATTATAATTTTAAATTTAAAAAAGTTAATTAGATAATAATAAAAGAACAATACCTCTTCTTGAACGGTTATGAGGTGGTTGAATCTCTCAGTCATCATCATCAGGTGCATCAACAACATTCAGACGTAGATCCAGAGCTTTAAAAACTCCTACAGTTTGTGTTATTACTCTGGACTGATCTGAATTACCTGATAAAGGTTGTTTAAATGCTGCTATCGGTCTTTGCAACAAGCTGCTCTTCTGTAGAAGACGTTCACGTTCAGATTATGTAATTTCAAGTCCGTTAACAAGTTAGATGTGTTGCTGCTGCAGATCCAGTCTCCGTGAAACAACGTTGACACACCACTTCGGATTTGTTCACGTCTTTTAACACGAAAGCTAAAATGTTACCAAACGGGAGATGCTAGGCTGCTAATGCTACACGTGCTGCAAGATAATAGCGCCGTGCTGAAACACGCTTAGGAATTTTATTTCTGTGGCGCATCATCTCTCGTTAATAAAATTTATTGAGTCAAAAAATGACCGAAACGGTACGCAGGTGGACCGAACCGAACGTGCCGTACTGAAATGGTTCAGGGTATGGATCCCCCGCGATAAATAGCGACTACTGTACAGCAAAGTTGTTTCATATGTACATTATGCTGAATGACTTTTTCATGTTGTAGGACGAGCAGAAAGCGGAGGATGAACTCGCTAAGAAGAGAGCAGCATTTCTGCTGAAGCAGCAGAAGAAAGCTGAAGAGACTCGACTCCGTAAACAACAACTAGAAGCAGAATCTGAACTCAAACGAGACGAAGCCAGGTACATTTTCTCATCATGAGCACAGGAATCACATCTTGTTGTCCCATAAATTTCTAAAACGTGTTTCGTTTTGACACCAGGCGGAAAGCAGAGGAGGATCGTTTGCGTAAAGAGGAGGAGAAGACGAGACGGGAGCTGATAAAGCAGGAGTATCTGAGGAGGAAGCAGCAAGAGATGTTTGAGGAACAAGGCCTCGTGAAGCCCAAAACCCCCAAACCGAAGCAGAAACACAAACACAGATCTGTCTTCAAAGAGGACTCGTCAAGCGATAATTTCTCCAAGTGCTCTTCTGCACGTAAGACCGTTAACGTCGCTGCTTTTGTTTTTAGATGTCGCTCACTTTCCTTTTGCGTGCTATTGTTTTAAATGAACTTTTCACAAAGTACCAGTAATTTTCTTTTTCATATCATATCAAAATGTTCATATACATTATTATAGTTTATATTATTAGTTTGAAACAAAGCTACATTTCACTAAATATTAAAATTCCTGACGATACAAGTTGACACAATCATCCCTGTTTCTAAAAATTCCAGACAAGAAGTCGAGTCAAATTTATTTATAAAGCACATTTAAAACAGCAGCTGTTAACAAAGTGCTTAACAATAAGATCAAGGCAGTAATTAAAGAAAAAAATATGTAATTAACAGTATCAAAAATAAAAACATAAAAGCACAAAACCAATGAGAAAACAATAAAATACTAAATCAAATCACACTGTTATTTGATTTAGAAGGAGGGTATTAGAATAAGTTTGACATGCAAGACTTTTTCAATATAATTTTTCCTGAATTAGTTAGATTTTCATTTCACAATAAGTATTTATTTAATTACTTTCTGTTTCACGTAGTTGACAACCTGAGCAATGCCCAGTCAGGCTCCAATCTGTCTCTGGCGTCTGCAGCTACCAACGAGGCTGACAGCGTCAACTCTGGAGGGGCCGGCTCTCAGCGGTAAATTATACTCTGATTACATTTGTATCTGCAAGATTGTTCAGTTTATTAGGTGATGACATAAGATGCATCTTAATGTTTATTTTTTTCTGTTTCTTCCTGTCCAGCTGTGACTCGGTGGAGTCGTTTCCAGGCAGTCGCAACAACAGTCGAATTGCAGAGAGAGACTGGGACAACGGCTCCACTGCATCCTCCATCACTTCCATGGCTGAGTACACTGGTGAGCTTTTCACTGACACCACTAAGACGTTGGGCCTGCGTTTGTTTTCTGCTCCTAATAATTGATCACTAGAACAGGTCAATATGTCAGGTAGATTTATATCTTATCTGTTTAAGTGTTTTGTGTTTTTCAAACTTGGCTGTAGATGTTCCAACTAAAGTGGATTTATTATGATTGATTAGTTTATCTTGGTGTTTTATGCATGAAACTAAAATGATTTGTTTTTATTTATTTTTTTTAAAGGTCCTAAACTGTTCAAGGAGCCCAGCGCCAAGTCGAACAAGCCAATCATTCATAATGCAATCGCTCACTGCTGCCTCGCTGGCAAAGTCAACGAGCCTCAGAAGAACCAAATCCTGGAGGTCAGTTTTTTTTTTTATTTTTTTTTATTTATTTTTTTTAATCCAGCATGGAACAATTTATGAAATGTAAAACAAACTTGATTTGCCTGTTTTTTAAGTGTCTGTTGTTGAAAACTAATGTGTAATATTTCAAAATGCAGTCGTCTCTCGTTACCACAGGGATTAGGGACCACGAAGTAGAGATACAGTAGTCCAAGTTCAAGTTTCACTCCCACCTTCTGTGTAAATAAACAAATTTAATTTAAATACTGTAATATTTTAAATAACATTGTTTATTTAAAATATGACAGTAATTTAAATAGTAAAGAAGAGAAGCACAGCAGGACAGCAAAGGGTTAACCCTTCACGCAGCAGAAATGTACATCTTGATCAATTACACTGAAACAACTGAACGTAGAAGTTCCAAAATAATTAAAAATAACTTAAAACTTTTATATTTTGTTGTTGCAACAATTTTACGATGTGACATACTTTGAATTTTAAGTTGGAAGACAAAAGTCGATCGGTGCATCTGGACAGCAAAGGGTTAACCCTTCAATCAACCAATCAATTTTATTTCTATAGCACATTTTAAAAACCACAGGTGTAGCCAAAATCCTGTACAATAAGACAAAAGACAAATTAATTAAGACAATAAAAACATAGAAAGCATACGCAAAGAAACATAAACATACTTCAGCCGGAGGAGGAATGTGAGCGTGGCAGAGGGGGCTTCTCCCTGCACCTATGGGCTGCACACAGGTGCTAAATAATTTAAAATAATTATTTTAAATAAACAATCCATGCCGCTCGTGTGGCTATCCATCAATCAGATAATTGTGAGTCATGCCCACTCTTACTTTAAAAGCAAGCGCGAAAGAGCGATTCCGCGAAAGTTGAACGGCAAAGTAGCGTTGAATGAAGGAGTTGCAGCCCAGTTGGCGAGCATCATTTCTGACGGAACCTCCAGAATGTCTTAAGAACCTTCACAATGATCCTGAGCCTGCGTGAGTTGCAGAGCTGCACACCCTCCTCGTCACTTGAGCTTTGAACATGTTCAAATATTTGTGAGACAATTCCTTTTCTGCATCTGTGATGCTTTTTACCAATAGTCTCCCAACAGTCGGAGCTCAGTGAGCTCACTTTAACTTGAACGTCTAAAAATGTCTCACTAACCAACATTTTTGATGTCGATATGAAAAAGATGGAAGCACTTTTTCATTATTTATTTAAACAAATGTGTAACTGGTCTCTTATCCATTAGTATGAAACGGCACAAAGCTGGTAAAAGCTGAAACCTGGTCGAGCACCACTATAAGAACACAACACGAGCAAGTTCTTCCATTCAGTCTGTTTTTATTTGTGAATACAGATCTGAGAACCAGGGCTTAGTTTGAGCCGGATCCTGCCGGAACAAGATCCGGGAACTCTCATTTTGACCGGGTGCTTTTTAAATAAATAATCCGGCAACTCAAAGCTCCGCCCCTAAAAGTCCAAAGTCATTGTGCATTTGTATTTTGATTATTAAAAATACAGTGAGAGGAGACGTTGCCCAGTCTGTAGGATGGATATTACGGCGCACCAGCTCGTGCACACGCTCCTGCTCCGCAGAAGCACGGACGGCATGTCCTGCGAGGATGAAGTGTCTTCCTCTATATGGCAAGCCAAGTGGCCCATTAATACCCAGACCTGTGGTTAAAGTGGCTATTAGTGGGCCACTTGGCTTGCCATACTTTACGCACAGCAGCGTCTCCAGACGGCTCTGAACGTGCACAACTGCTGATGTGAACTCACGCATACGTTTCAGACATAATAAATAAAAAGTTTTGCTACAGCAAAATAAAAAATAAAAAAATACAAGGAGAGAAACGATTGTATGTTACGTCCACCCAGAACACAACTTATTAAAGGAGGGCACGAGACAAATATGAGCGTTCAAACTTTCAATTTATTGAATCTGCTGCTTCCTGGAAACAAACAAACAAAAAAAGATTATTAAGAACCCCCAATTCCCATGTCCACCAAAAAAAAAAAAAAAAAATTCAAAGTAACAACTTAAAGCTGGACCTGGTGATCCAGTCAAACAGAACAAAAAGATACTGCAGCGGGCCAACCCTATACAGGGCCGTCAGAGCTGCTGCTGGTACCAGACTAAAACTAGAGAAACCTACAAAAAACACTTATCACAAAAGTAAAAGGCAAAAACAGGACCACCGGTCCCACCAGGCCAAAGTTACAACAAATATACAAAAAGTTAACAAAATGACCTGAGGTGGGCGGAGCCAGCGACAGCAGGCCACAGCTCCAGGACAAAGAAAAAAACAAGGGCCCTGGGACCAGGGCGACCAAGAAAAATGTCCAACAATGTGGGCGCATGAGAGGAGCAAAGACAGAGACTGAGCGCACGAGCTCCCTGAAACCAGTCTATTCATGGCCACAGCCCAAAACAATTAAAGGCTGAATAACCAACCCACAACCTGCCCAAAGGGACACAATAACAAGGCCAATGTGCCCCAGGCACAGAACGTGTATTATTTACATTAATCACGTATCAAAACAGCGGTGCTAATTTGTCAAAGTAACAGTGATCAAAATGTTGAAAAGACAGTCCACTTTACTTTCATTAAATAAATGGATCGATGGATGGATTGTCCTTCATTGGACAACTGAGAAGGAAGTTGTTATTGAGATTGGAGCAGCAGGAGCAGCAACGCACGGTTTATTAATTCAGTTAACAAACTAAGCCCTGCGCAGAATCCTTGATCATTTTTTTATTTATTTTTTTTATTCCTGCTGAGTTTTGACAGGAAAATCTACATTTAAATGTTTTTCTGCCTGCGCTTTTTAAATTTACACACACATTTCTAATTATAATCCATTTCTTTCTTGCATCTGTCTGACCTGCTCCTCCAGGAGTTGGACAAGTGCGAGTCCAACCACCTGATGATCCTGTTTCGTGATGGCGGCTGCCAGTTTCGGGCGCTCTACTCGTACTTCCCGGACACCGAAGAGATCCAGAAGCTGACGGGCACGGGACCAAAGAGCATCAGCAAGAAGATGATCGACAAGCTGTACAAGTACAACTCGGACAGGAAGCAGTTCACCGTCATCCCTGCCAAGACTGTGTCGGTCAGCGTGGACGCCCTGACCATCCACAACCACCTGTGGCAGGCCAAGAGGAGCGCTGTGCCAAAGAAAAGTGGGAAATAGTTGAAGACCTGCTGTCGTCCACGTCTCCTGATCGCCACCCTGCTCCTTTCCTGAACGGACTGCAGTGAAGCTCGTCGCCAAGTTTGGTCTAAAACTGTACCTGGGAGGGTCTTCACCTGGTCTTCAACATGTAGACATTTATTAGGACCAAGGTCGAGAGACGGGCTGAAGGACAGTTTGCTTCTCGTCCGTGTGATGTCGGTGCAGGTTCATGTAGTTCTTTTGAAGCATGTGGCGTCGTTTTTACATGAAGTATTTATTAGTTCAGCACTGTCGTGGTTGAGAGCTCAGCTGCAGCACTAAAATCCTTCCTTCTCTGGAAGGACTTTCCCCTTCAGATCAATTTGGACATGATGGTGTACAACCCTTTAGAACCACCAGACTGCTGTTAAAACAGTGTCCAACCAGGCTGGCATTACCGTCTTCTGCCTCATCAGTGAGCTCCACCCGCGGCTTCGCTTTCTTTTGTGGGGGGGGGGGGGGGGGGGGGGGGGCGGCGCGGGCCCCCCCTCAGACTTTTGTTGGCCTTTCACGCATCGTGGTACTACCGTCTATTTATTCAACCGCTTTTTTTTTTAACTAGATTGTGTAGCACTGGATAGGTGTATTAAAAAAAAAAAATCTTTTAAGTACTTTATTAGTTAAAACATCCCTTTTCTTAAGGGTGTGGAAAAAGGGGAGAATTGTAGACTTTGGTACAACGAAGCATTTAAACAAAAATTAGCTTTTTTTGTTTATTTTCATTCAAGCGATGTGAATTTACACCAATGTTGTGTTTTTATCAGAGCGTAGTTCTTTCTCCACCGGACACTCCTGGATTGTACAAACGTGCACTCACGAACACTCGACAGCAGCTTATTTTCATGCAATGTAACCCCCCCCCCCACACGACCCCCAGCGTTTCTTTCCCATCTCACTCACACGAGCAGAGCGCACGCTCTTATTGTGAAGGGTGCTTCCTGCGCCGCTCTAACCCATTCAAACGACAGTATTTGATATATTTGTAGAGGGTTAGTGTGTGTGTGGGCAGGTTGGCGTGGGGGGGGTCCAGTTTTGTTCCAACATTAAAGAACATTCCTCCAAGGTGTTGACAAACACTGACACGTCTTCTCGATTTTCTGTTTCTCCCCCCCCCCCCAAAAAAAGAAATCAAAAGTGCTTTTCTTTAAACATTTGTTGGCCTCGAACAACCAGAAGTGTTGCACAAGCACTTTACTTTCTGTTTGCAGATGTTTACCTTTGACGGGCATGAGAATTAATTCTAACAGCTGTTTGACACTCCAAATACACTAACATGGTTGAAGTAGCCAAGTTTTATGACTGACAGCTGAAGGGTCTCCATGGAAACGATTCCCGCAGCCTCCAGAAACAGCTGATACTTGACAATTTGCTGCATTTTGATGTTTTTGGGCTGGGAGGTGGCGTAAATTAAAACGTCCGAGTCTATTTTTGTGTTCACTAAATGATTGTATTGGCATTTGGTCATCACTTTTGTTACATTCGTGTACTTTTCATCCATGTTGATTTTTATCTTTGATCCCATGGCATCTATTTATTTTGAAATGGAAGCACTGAAACAATAAATTTTCAAGTGAATAAAAGTCACTTTTTTATTTTCTTTTCCTTGATTGGTGCATGTTTTTATCTGATCAGTTTTTATTTTCTAGTTATTGACACACTTGTTTTAATATTTGGTAACTGAACGTCACTTTTTTTAGATTCTGTTGTGATTTTTCTGCATCTTCACTGTTTTTCTGTTCCTTGGTGAGTTAGAGCTGAGGGTTTGTGATTTAAGGAAGTGGAGTCGTTGAAGCGTCTTCAGACCCCCCTGGTGCAAACCGTCACACTTTATCAACCAGTTGAAACGGCAGCTTTAGCATCGGCTCATCTCCATGGCGAGCGGCGCTCCTCCATGGCAGCTGTGTTTCACTGTCACGCCCGGCGGTGCAGGTGATCACAGGACCGTCGCACTTTGTAAACTTTGAGTCCCGTCTCAGATTCAGTCCGACTGCTCGAGATGAAGGGTGAGTGTTTCTCAAACCGTTAAAGATCAGATGTTGATGGTTGGTCCAGTTGAACCTCTGCGTCCCTCAGGTGCTGCTGCCGTTGCTCTGCTGCTGATGACCGCTCGTCTCTGCCGTCCCTGCCGCAAAGTGGAACCTGTTCTGATTTGTCAGGATGTCTTAGCAAGTGAGGCCTTTTGATTTGAGCATTTTTATTCAGACTGAGCCGTAAATAAGACGCTGCTAAAGTTTTAGAGCATCAAAGCAAAACGTGTAAAGCACCAGTAATTAGATCTTAGTGTCTCGATGAGGTTAAAGATCAAAATGTGCTTTTGCTGAATTTATTTATCTGGATTGTCTGGAGGTTGTAGCCCCTTCTGCTGCAGAACTTCTCGTGTGTTTCTGTGTGGAAGATCATGATCCTGCAGGTTAAACTTGGAGCTCGACAGCTTTTTACATAACGGCAAAAGACTGTAAAGCTCCAGCGAGCCTCTACATTTAGGGTATACAGCTGAACTGGGAATGAAGCATTCACACTATTGTGATCCATTTTTCTTCCGTACGTTTTTCGGCGTCTTTCTCGTTCCACAATTTTTTGTGCTTTTTCATCAAATCATAAAACATTTGGCATTGGTGCAACTTTAGCTTTTTGAAATATTTAGCCTTTTCTGCCATTTGTCTTCTTATAGAAAATGAATTGAGCTCATTTTACCTGTTTACAACCTTTTACTGCTCATTTCACATTTTGTTCTGGTTAAGCTTCCTTGTGCAAATCTAAACTTTGTTTTATCTGTTTCCAGCTAATTACAGCTGTTTTGTGCTCCTTTCAGAATCTTTCTGCTAACTATAACTTTTTCTTCTAACTAATTTCAGGTTATTATGCTCCTTTCATCTTATTTCTGCAAGTTTCAGCTTTTTCTGTTATATTTCAGCTGCAATTTAGCTGTTTTATACTAATTTGAACTTTTTAGCTAATTCCGCATTTTTTGCACTCATTTCAAATGTTTTCAGCATAATTCAGCAAAAACATGCTCTCTCCACTTTAGCTACTTTTCTGCTATTTTTTTTATTTTTTATTTTTTGCTAATTTTTATGCTTATTTATACCTAATTCAGCAAACGTGCCCTTTCTGCATTCTTCTACTAACGCAGGCTTGTTCTTCCATTTCGGCTACATTTCAGCAGCTTTTTAGCTAATTCCAGCTGTTTTTCAGCAATAAGCATTCACACTGCATGTTTTTCTAGTTTAACCTAAAGATTGTCATGTTTGTTCTTGTTTTTTAGTCTCATTTCAAAATAAAATACCGTACGCCCACAGGACCGAAGTGCTGTACACATAATAAAGTCAGACAATACAGAACGATTAAAATATGGTAATTAAAAGTCAACATTTCAGACGGTGTCAGAGGCCATGGAGAAGAGATGTGCTTTAAGAAGGGATTTAAACACACATGGGGAAGAGCCTCTTCACCGTCTGTTTTTAAATCAAGACAGTGAACCCTCATTGCCTCCAGTGTGTGTTCCATCAGTGTTTGAATGTTCTAACTCTCTGAAGCTGAGACACACGAGTCACTGATTCCTTTATAAAGTGCGTTACAGTAATCCAGCTGAGTGGTCACCGAGCCGTGGATTAATTTAATTTAAAATTCACAAAATTCACATAAATTATTGGACTAAATACCAAAGTGTTGCAGCTTAAAACTTCATGCACAAAAATCTGGATCAGACAAAGATGGCATCACCATTTTAAATAAATTCTCTGAATCTTTTTTTTTTTTCCCTTCTCAAAAGAAGCTAACTTTTGTTGCGTGGGAGTCTGAGTTATTTTAAATATCTCTGTCTTTCCGCAGACTTTGAGCCTGGCTGTTCAACTATGGCTGTTCTCATGCGAAACGTTGGGGAAATCAACTCCACGGTGCTGCAGAGTGAAAACCTCGCCTCCATCACGCTCCTCACAAGCGACGGAGCTGGAATCACAAGAATCGCTAACGGTGCCTTCGGCTCGTTTCCAAACCTCCAGCACCTCAACTTGGACGACAACCTGTTGTCGCAGGTTAGCCCCGCCTGGTTCAGAAACCCCGCCGTCCTCAGGGAGCTGCGACTCGAACGGAACCTCGTCGAAGGTTTGAACGAGTCCGCGCTGAGCGGGCTCTCAAACCTCACCAAGCTCAGCCTGAAGAAGAACCGGATCCAGACCGTCCATCCCGACGCTTTCAGAGCCCAGAGCCTGTTGACTCATCTGGATTTGTCGGAGAACCGGCTGACGTGGCTCCCACAGCAGATCTTCAGCTCGCTCGGCTCTCTCAGGTTCATCAGGCTGGACAAGAACCCCTGGAACTGCTCGTGCGACGCTGAAGACTTCATCACGTCCATTAAAGGTCGGTGAAATATGTGACAAAACAACGTGAAAACGATTAGAAACAAAAAGCCTCTGTCCTCAGGACTGAAGAGACAAAACCAGCTGAACGACTCGATGGACGTCACCTGCGAGAGTCCTCCACCTCTGAAGGGACAACCCGTGTGGAACGTCTCGGTGTGTCCAGCACCAGCCACTTCCACCGGTACATCCACTCGCTTCCTGTTTGATTCTGGTGCTTCTCCGTGGATCTTCCGGTAAGATCTTTGAATGAAAACTGTCTCTTTGCTTCCTGCAGCTACAGCTGAGACGGCCGCCGCGCTAAAACCCTCATCGAAGACTGGAACCTCTCTCCAGTCCAGACCTACTGATCCACCTCCAGCAGCCTCCTCTCTCTCCGGTACGTTTGACTCTTTATCCTTTTCATCATCAGAGGCTTCTGTAAGAACCAAACCCTCTGACGCTCCAACACCGTCCTCCACAACCTGCAAACCTGCTTTTTATCTTGGATGCACTTTTGTCCCTCAAGTTTCTGTTTGACCCGGGTGTCTGTTAATAAAATCATATTTAACAGACACATTAGTCCACAGAGAAAAATGCACAGCTCTTAACTGAGCACTGGCTCATATTTAAAGTTATTTGCCAATAGAAGGTTTAGACTTTTAGATACAGAATCTACGAAAGTAAAAAAATTTAAAAAATGAATTTTTTTCACGTTGTTCCTGCACATTTTTAATATACTTATTTATTTGATGATTATAGGTTGTGTAAGCTGAATTAAAAATGAACCAAGTGATTTACCATAAACTTCATATAAAAAAATAACCACAAAGGCAAGTTTAATTAATTTCTGTTCCAATAGCACCATCGTGTGTTCAGAAATAGATTTTATTTCTAATCCCTGAACAGACAAGTGTTTCAGTGTCATCACTTTCTTCTGGTTCTTTGATTTAATGTGTAATAGTAAAGATTGATCTTAAATATCCTGTCCACCTTATTTCTAGCCCCCACGCTGCCTTGCGTGAATTATGGCCATGACTTCCGGCGCAGACCAGAACTGGCGTTTTGTTTATGAGCGACCGGTACGAGCTAATGTAGTTTCACTGAGCGTCGTGGATTTAATTTAAACGTGTAGGAACTCCACGTGTCAGAGCTCAAACAGGACATTAACTGCTGCTGAGGACGAGCTGAAGAAGTGGCTGCAGATTACATGCACTAGTTTATTTATCTACTTCAGTGACTTCTATGATGAACAACCTGAAAAGATCTAAAGTGTCTCAGTATCTACATAATAATGAGGTCCATCGAGTTCTGTTCAGAGGTGGGACTTAATCTGAGCTTTGGTTCATCACATAGAAAATCATAAAACTGAAGACAAACATACTATAAAGCTGTGACCTCCATACACTTAAAATCATCCCTGATGTTCTCGTCACTGTTTCAATCCATCTGAGGATCCAGCATCTCTTCTCCGGTGGTTTATTGTAGTCCAGACACAAAGTAAGATGCAGGTTTTCCTCCGTCAAACCACATTTTCACAGAAACTCTCTTTTTGTTTTGTGTCCGTGTTCAAATCTCTGTTGTTGTTGCCACTGATTTAGTTTGGTCTGGTTGTTCCTGCAGCCGTGAACACAACAGGTACCTGAACTCAGCACGGCTATTTTAGTACATTTTATGGTTAAATCAGTGTAAACAAAACCTAAACTGTGTTTTATCTGCAAAACTGAATGTAAATTACTTTCAAATAAACCGTGGTCTGTGCTTCACTGCCATGGTTTGACAGGAAGTTGTACCAATAATCATTTATACAGTAGAACCCCCCAGGAATAAGGTGGATAAATGTGACTGGTCCTTCAGTTATCCTGAAAACCTTTACTGGCATTCACCAGCAGGTGGCGCCAAATCAACAAAAACTTGACAAAATTTTTTTTTTACATGAAGACCAAGGCTTAGATGTTGCTTTTTATTATGTTTTTTTTATATATATCTTGTCTGTTTTTGCTGTCAGGAGCTCATGTGACGTCACCATCAGATGTAGCCTGCTGCACCAACCTAAAACCCACCAACCACTCAGGTGCATTTTAGTTCCTATTAACATTTAGTTAATGTTTGAATCTTAAATAATATTCTGCTTTTTTCTTAACCATTTTTATTCCAACTCCTAGATACAAAAACCCTCACTCTCATTGCTGTGATTGGTATGTTTATTTATTTATTTATTTATTTTGTGCTGAAAAACAACAGCTCTGATTAAAATGTTTGTGTTCGTTTGCAGCCGTCCTCTCTGTGCTGCTGGTTGTCTCGTGCTTCATGGCTCGGGTGCAACTAAAGAAACGCAGCAACAAAACCGTGACGCCCGTAAGTCCAAAAGAGGAAGAGGAGGAGAAAACACTGGATGAAGAGAGCAGATCGAGTCCTGGATCCTCTCAGATCAGAAACTCTGAGGCGGCTTGGAGGAAACAGTTTTGTGGGATCAGAGCAAAGTCAGCAAACGCAGTGATCCTCACATCTCCGTTCTGCACGCCTCAGAACGATGAAGCACATCTCCAAACTGAGACTGGAGCTCCATCTGAGGGTTCAGAGAACCCAGGAACTGAACGTGGAGCAGAAGCAGGAGGAGAAACTCTCTCTGATATTTTCACACACACGGTGTCTGAGAAACGAGATGCTCATGGAAACCTGTATGAAAACCCAGAATGTGTTCATGCCAGTGCTGAAGTAGTTCCATATCTGAGCATCGGTACAGTCCAGAACAAACCCAGTCCAGGTGAGGAGTCCGCCGCAGGTCCAGGTGAGAGCCCACAGTGGGGAAACGTTATCAGGAGGGTTTCCACCTGGCCTCCGTCTGCAGCTCAGTGGCAGGCGAGATGTAAAATGAAAGAGGAGCAGGAGGCCGACAGTTCCGCCGTTCAGACACAGAACGTGACGCTGAAGCTCTCAGATGAAGTGGAGATGATCGTGAACACGATGGAGCCTCTCACCAGCTCTGATCCAGAGAAAACTCACACCCATTCTGTTTTTAACACAAACGGGCCTTTCGACAAGCTGAAGGAGAAGATCCTGGAGCAGGTTCCTCTGGGAAAGACGAGCGCGGACGTCGTTCACAAGGACGAGCTGAAGCGTGGAGAGAGTCGTGCACCCAGGGGCAGCAGCAAGGCAGGCGTGGGACAGGACCCGAACAGGCAGAGGGAGGTGACCAGGGCTGCGCCGTCCGGTGGCACCTCGCCCGACGACGAGACTCTGCTGTCCGGGAACGAGTACGTCTTCATGAACCTGCTGCACGAGGTGGCTCAGAACAACGGGCGCTGGACACGAGAGCGGTGGAGGCAGACGCACGTCAACAAGCAGCGACGGTGAAACGCAGAAGTTTGTCTTCTGAACAAACGTCCGCGTCACATTTATAGATTTGATCTGCCGCACGTTCAAACTATAAGCATGCTAAACTCTTAGACGTCCGTCAGAGAATCCTGTTTAATTCAAGCTGCAGGAGCTCAGACGTCTGTAGGATTTCAGATGTTTTCTGGAGTAAACTAGAATTTTATGTGAACCCTCAGTTCTCTCTGCTCAGTTGAGGACATTAAAACAGACACTTTCACTTTGAGTTCAAATAAAAACTTCTCGTCAGAGTGTGTGGCTGCATGCAGCGTTTATTTGATCATATCGTTGTGCAGAAGAACACTTCTCTTTAGAAATAGTACAAAATGGATCCACCTCTTGCAGACGACGACGACTCAAAAACAAAGTGGAGGTAAACACAGTACACTGGCGTTTTGACAACATGCACGTTCCATTCATCAAGTATCAAATGGCTTCAACTCGCAAGCAGCTGACTTTATCATGGGGTTATTACCAAGCAATGTTCTGATAACTTTTGATAAGTTTGGTTCTTGGCAAGCTTTTATATCAAAACATGCTTTTTGAAAAGATAACATGCCCTTATTTGTTTTATTTGTGTCCGGATATCAGGAGACACCAAGTGAACTCCTTCTGGAGTGTTTGGATTTGCAGTGAGGATGCGCATGAATCAGATCGGCTCACATTTTCACCGCTTAGCCCTGAAAACTGACACTTTGGAGGAAATACTGGGCAAAGATCTGCAGAGCGACTCTGTAATAACCACATATACAGAACAAAAAAACAGAACCGTCCATCTTCAACACTTTAACATGATTTGAGATGGAAAAATAGAAATCTGCCAGTATCTGCAGGGTGTATGGTGCTGATGATGCACAGCGTCACCGTGCGTGTGTTTTGGCTGTCGGTGTTTGCAGATTCAGATTAAAGGGTCATGCTGTTACACTCTACACGTCGCCGCCGAGCTTAGTGCAAAAATAGTTCAAGTTCTCTTCACTTATGACAAAGAAACTGGCAAACAGATACATGTGTATAAAGTTCATATTTACAGTGGTTAAACCGAAGATACAGATGAAAATGTACATAATAAAAAAACAATACTGACATTGTTGCGTACCTTAACGAAGGCCTGCAGTTACACAAAATACTTAATTTCCAAGATAAAATTGGAAATAAATCACAAAACAATAAGACTTGACTGTGGCTGTCAAATTATGTGCAAAACTTCCTACCAACTATAATTCATATTGAAAATAGTTTTAAAACTCAAAGGTAACAAAGCAAAAATAAATAAATAAATATGCTAAGGTACAACTGAGTCCGATTAATATTAACATTGATCAAGACAGAATAAATTATATTAAGATATGAATCTGAAAAAAGAACGATACGTTGTTGAATACTGCCTTTCTTGATGGTGTGACCTCTGGATCTGAAAGGTGAGGCCAATAAAGAAATGCCTTAAAGTGCAACATCTCTGACTCCTGCAGACTCCAATTCCACATAAAACACTCATCAGGTAAAATACTAAAGATTATTATAAACAATATTATGACATTGGGATGACGTATTTATTCTCCAATAGGACTTGTTAGCATGGTTAAAAAAAAGCTATACATGCTAACCAGCTATGCTAATGTAAAAATAAAGTTGAGGTATCTAAAAGATGACAGAAATAAAAGTCTTAAAATGGCAACTTTCAAATCAAAGTTTGGTGCTACAGTGGTTACGTTTTTAAAGTTGCCATGGAGACAGCACAAATGCAAAAACAACAAACAAAAAAAAACAGGTTAGGATGTTCTACAAACATCTATTAGCAAAATAATATTACTAAAAATGAGTTCAGTGAAAATAAGAAATGTACCGTTCAGCTTTTAGCCACTTTGATAACAAACATGCCAAGCTAAGCTAAACTAAGCTAATCTCATGATCGATGCTAAAATGAAATGTATGAGGTGCAAATTTTCATATTGAATCTTGTAGAAATTCAATAATTATTCAATTTATAACTTCCACAACTATACTATGTACCCAGAGACGTTTCACAGGTAGAACATAATCACTTTACGTAAATGAAAAAGATACAAACATATTTTTACCGATAAAAATCTACAGCTAAAATATAAAATAACTCACTTAGAAAACTCAAAAGGAACCGTGGTGAATAACTATGATCAACGTAGCACACAGCCACTTCTGACAGTAAATGTGACTTTAAAAATGAATTAATTCATGTAACAGTTTGTTTTGCACTGCAGCAGCAGAAGGTTCAGTCGGGGTCTAAAATGGAAAACACTGGTCGAACAAAAAGAGATACAAAACACGAATAAATAATATTTACAAATCAATAGTGTACATGAATTGGCATGTAACGTGGAGCATGAGCACAACCAAAGAGTGAAATGCTAACTTGGCTAATAACGGTGCCACTACAGGGCGTGTAAAGGTGTTAAAGGAAAAGTTTTTTGCTCATTAACAGAAAAAAATAAATAAACCTGATCGAATGAATTAAGGTGAGGTAATAAAAAAGTGCACATGCACTATAAATGCTCTAAGAAGGCGGAAACTCAAAACATTTAAGGGTCTTTAAAATACGATGGTAATCGTTTGATGTGTAGGATTCACTTCGGTAACTCAAGTTTTAGATATTTTGTAAGCGTAGAGGAAATCAGGCGAACAGGAAGTCCGCCGGCGTCGTGACGCAAGGACACAACATGGAGTTACACAATGATCTCGTTTCAGGAAGAGGACTGTTGTTGAGTTGGGATAGATCAGAGGAAGATGACTTCAGGCTTTGTTTCAGAATACAGTACGAGGACACCGTGTTACCATGGCAGGTGTTGTGAGGGTCGTGGTGGTCAGTGACGAGGCACTCTTCATGCACTCTCCTGTAGCAGCCCAGAGGAACACGTCAGGGCCGTCTGTAAAGATGGAGATTTGTTCTGGTCTGAGGTTGAGAGACACACGATGCACGTTCAGCCTTTGTGTGAAGCGCATGATTCCTGTCGGCCCTGCAGGGGGCTTTGAGGTTAAGGGTCATGGCGTTGAGGACTGACATCGTTTCAAAGGTGGGTTTCATCTTTTGTCTCTGTCCCAAAGTCCTTCTGGTTCCTGCTGCGAGCCTGTCCCATCTGTGAGTCCTCTGGCACGTGTGCAAGTGGGTCAGAGCGAATAATGTACCTGCAAGGACAAAATCACATTATTTGTCCTCGTATTGGAGTCTGATTGCACCATGATGAAGAACAATCAGTCTGGTGGTACCATCAACCTGCCAGGATGTGTCTCAGATTAAACCACGTATGAGTTAAACCTGTTCAAATACTGGTACTAATACATAATACACCTGGTACTTTTATAGTGCATCCTGGCTTTTTGTATCAGGCTGTAACATATATTCCTACCATGCTAC
Source organism: Hypsolebias longignatus (assembly GCA_031762435.1). Taxonomy (NCBI): domain Eukaryota; kingdom Metazoa; phylum Chordata; class Actinopteri; order Cyprinodontiformes; family Rivulidae; genus Hypsolebias; species Hypsolebias longignatus. The sequence goes on along the minus strand of JARVGV010001587.1, from coordinate 7,263,539 downwards.
CCTTTCTTCATAACTGGATTGTTAACAATGCATTTGAATAATTTTAAATACTTTTATTAGAGACAAATCTTGATCAAATCTATTGATCGACACTGTACTCCTGCAGACCTGTGCATAGCAACTGTCAACACTAGAAAGTTCCTGGAGAAACTGACGGGGACTGCCAGGCTGCTGCTGATTTAAATAGTTGATTTGACAGTTCTCTGTGTAGGGATTCACTCTCAGCTACCAGTTTACCAAGTTGCAGCTGAATAGCTCTAAAAATAGGTGAGTTTTCAACACTTGCTCTTCTCAAGGGCGGACGTCTCCTCTCGGTCTCCACTTTGCTTTGTCTTGTCTGTTAAATCTGTCTGAGAGCCTCTCTTCTACAAAATCTTCCGAATCATAACTATGGACTTCAATTTGGTCAGTTGGTCCCTCAAC
>JARVGV010001587.1:7245970-7258299 GCA_031762435.1 Hypsolebias longignatus | reverse complement strand
GGCCTAGCCATCTGGTATTACCCATAAGCCACCCTGATTCCTGTGTTTCAAGCCTGCTCCAGATACCCCTGAAGTCTAATGAGGCACTTTAGGACAATTCTTGTTCAATACGTTATCAAAACATGTAATGTATTTTTCAGACTATAAGGCACAGTTAAATTTAGGCTTGTCGCAATAAACAATAAATCAATTAATCATATGATAAATGAAAATGATCAACCTCATGATCATTTATCAGCTTTATCATTTCTTCGAGTCTCTCTCGTTCTACTGAAGACACTGATCTTCAGTAGAATTTCACTGGTCCCTCCCTTTCTCTTTTCTCTTTAAAATCAATTTTAAACATCCAAAATCGCATTTTTGGACGGTTAAAAGCAGCTAAGCTGAGAAGCTAAGCTACAAGATGAGCTAACAGGCCGACCTTGGGGAGAAAACCTCCGTCTTGTCGAAGCTCCAAAATTCACGGTTGAAACCCGTGCCTTCGTGTAAAAAGCTGTTTCTCTGCAAAAAGAGGCTGAAAACTTGTTGACTGATTTTTTAAATTAAAAGCTTTGTGTGAAAAAATGCTATGCTAAAGAGCTCAAATCACCGAGCGTCCACCATGTCAGCCCATGTCACGTCAAGGGAACTCCCTCCCATTTTTCTTAGAGAAGCTGCTCAGCTATCCATCCACTGGTTCAAACAGTCTTATACTGCCATCCGGTGGTCAGAAAAAGTACTACATGCAAAACAAATCAACATTTCTTCTAAAATTTGACAATTACTAATATTGTCAAATTTCAAACAATATTATCGTTTATCGCAATAATTTCGGAGACAATTAATCGCCCAGCAAAATTTGTTATCGTGACAGGCCTAGCTGGATGTTGGTGAAAGGAAAAACTCCACAACTGACAGTAACACTCGCGTGTTGTAAAACAGTGATTAAAAAGTACCCAGATTACCTTGTAAATATCCTAGATTTACTCGATTCATGACATCACTCGCAGTAAGATTAGACACATCCTCTACAAGCCAAAAGAGGGGTGACAGAGGAGTCAGAGAAAGAAGGGGGTTGGGGGGACAGGAAGAAAAAAAAATAAAAGATCAGGCAGGCAGTAAAAGCATTTTAACTTTTTAAAATGTGAGCGCAAAGCAAAGGAGCCATGCGTTGTTTTGTGTTTAGAATCACTTCCAGATGATTCGTTATCATCTTGCTGCTGTAATTCAGAATAACAAACATTAAATCTTTCTTCCTGATGAAACATGTAAATACCAAATTAAACACTATGATGTTTTTCAGGTGCCTCACATCTGGAGTGTGATTCTGGTTTTGACCTGAAGCGTAAAGCAGGGATGTACGAATCAAAGCAACTGAATGCAGCCAAATGCAACTGAGTCAAACTTGATGAACCTTCAACATGTTGGCATGCTCACATGAACATGTCTGTGTTGGGGTGCAGGTGCCTCATGGTACATGGAGTTTGATTTGACTGATACAAGAAAAACTTAGAAGTAAATGATATCTTCTATGAATACTCAGCATCCCGAGTAAACTGAGATGAGACAAAATGACTGAAACAGACTGGAGTTTTGAACACGCAGCTGAGCCAACAACAGAAGAATTTAACTGGTTAATTAAAACCTCAGTGGGAAAAACCACCTGAACCCTGAGTCTAAAGAGCATCTTATACTTTTACAGTTTTAGATAATGCTTCCATTTATCATCAAAATAAAAGTGACTTAAAATTCTAACATGATTTGTGTCTCATGCAATATTTACAATTAATTTATTGTAGAGTCTCATTAAAAACTTAAAATAATCAAAGGTAAAGACAGGTTGAAGCCAGAAGATTGATGTGGAACAGGCTCTTGAAGAAAACTTGACCTTAAAGAAGAACATATTATTCCCCCCCCCTCCCTTTTTTTCTTCTCAAGAATTAAATTCCTTGTGACTTTAATCAAAACGTTCACATTTGCAGACATATATTTTATATGGTGGCTATCCCCGAATTTGGTGGTGGACACCCTGGGTTAGGGAGGCTGTCAAGCTGAAGAAGGAGTCATGTTGGGCCTTGTTGGCTGGTAGGACACCGGAGGCAGCTGAGGAGTATTGGCGAGCCAAGCGGGCCGCAGCCCTGGCTGTTGAAAAAGCTCGGATGTGGGAGGAGTTCGGTGAGGCCTTGGATAGAGACTCTCGATCGACGCCGAGGAGATTCTGGCAAACCATCAGGTGCTGAGGAGGGGAAAACAGTCCTTTGCTCTGTTCAGAGGAGGTGGGGCAATGTTGACCTCAACCAGTGATGTCGTCAGGAGGTGGAAGGAATACTTCTCGGACCTTCACAATCCCATCGCTATGTCTTCCATGGAGGAAGCAGAGTCGGTGGACTTCGAGGTTGGTCTGTCCATAAATGTGGCTGAGGTCTCCGAGGTAGTTAAAAATCTCCGCCGCAGCAGGGCTCCGGGGGCGGACGAGATCCACCCTGATTTCCTCAAGGCTCTGGATGTTGTGGGGCTGTCTTGATTGACACGCCTTTGCAACATTGCGTGGACATCAGGGGCAGTGCCACTGGATTGGCAGATGGGGGTGGTGGTTCCACTCTTCAAACAGGGGGACCAGAAGGTGTGCTCAATTTCAGGGGCATCACTCTCCTTAGCCTCCCTGGTCAGGTCTGTTCAGAGGTACTGGAGAAGTGTGTCCTATCGTTGGTCAAACCTCAGATCCAGGAGGAACAATGCAGGTTCCGTCCTGGCCATGGAACACTGGATCAGCTCTTTACCCTCACTATGGTCCCTGAGGGGTCATGGGAGTTTGCCCATCCAGTCTATATGTGTTGTGGACTTGGAGAAGGCTTTCAACTGTGTTCCTCAATGTAAACTGTGGGGGGTGCTCCATGAATATGGGATTGGGGACCCGTTGTGATGGGCTGTTCAGTCCTTATACAAGCGGTGCAAGAGCTGGGTTCGTATAGCTGTTGGTAAGTCCGACCCCTTCAGGGTGGGAGTTGGATTCTGCCAGGGCTGCCTGTTTCCACCGATTCTGTTCATTACTTACATGAAGAACATTTCTCGGTGCAGCCAGGCAGAGGAGGGAGTCCAGTTCGGTGGCCTCAGGATTCCATCTCTGCTCTTTGCAGATGATGTGATCCTGTTGGCGTCATCGTGTCGTGACTTTCAGCTCTCACTGGAACAGTTTGCAGCCGAGTGTCAAGCAGCTGGGATGAGAATCCGCACCTCCAAATCTGAGGCCGTGGTTCTCAACTGGAAAAAGGTAGATTGTTTCTTTCAGGTCGAGGGTGAAGTTCTGCCTCAAGTGGAGGAGGAGTTCAAGTATTTCGGGGTTTTGTTCACAAGTGATGGAAGAATGGAGCATGAGATTGACAGACAAATTGGTGCAGCATCTGCAGTATTGCAGACCTTGTGCTGGTCCGTTGTGGTGAAGAGGGAGCTGAGCTGTAAGGCAAATCTCTGTTTACGGTCAGTCTAGGTTCCTACCCTCACCTATGGTCATGAACTCTGGGTAGTGACCGAAAGAATGAGATCAAGGATACAGGCGGCTGAAATGAGTTTCCTCTGCAGGGTAGCTGGACTCTCCCTTAGAGACAGGGTGAGAAGTTCAGGTATCCGGAAGAGACTCAGAGTAGAACCACTGCTCCTCCACATCGAGAGGAGCCAGTTGAGGTGGTTCGGGCATCTGGTAAGGATGCCCCCCTGGGTGCCTCCCAAGGGAGCTGCTTCAGGCATGTTTGGGACAAGACCTTGGGGAAGACTCAGGACACGCTGGACAGACTGTCTCTCATTTGGCCTGGGAACTCCTTGGGGTCCTCCCAGAAGAGCTGGAAGAGGTGGCTGTAGAAAGAGATGTCTGGGCCTCCCTGCTCAAGGTTCTGCCCCCCGAGACCCGACGTCAGAACAAGCGGAAGATAATGGATGGATGGATCTTGAACACTTAGAAAATTCTAAACAGATTAATCCCTGTCTCAAAGCTTTTCGCTCTTATCAGCTGACTGAAGTTTGTTTAAATTTATTTTGTTTTCTTCCAACTAAGTTTCTGTTTTGTCACTGAGAATAAATTCAACCAGTTAATGTTTCTGATTTCAAACTGCAGCCTGAACTAAATGTTTACAGGATTAAGACTCCAATCTGCGACAAACATTTAAATTTAAATGATTCGTTTTTAACATGGCAATCAATGGAATAAAAACAAACAAACAAAAAAAAAAACAAGACATAAATCATTGTCAATGACAGTGGATCAAAATCTAAAACACATTGTGTTATATACTGGAAAACTCTGCTTTGAGTTAAGTATTAAGTCATTTTAACGTAGAGTGTGTTGTTCCACTAACCGTATCCCACAGTGGGCAGGCCCAGGTGCTTCATGCGGTTCTTAACCAGCTCAGAAAGCTCCTGCCGCTCTGAGCGCTGATACAGATTGAGTCTCTGCTGTGAAAAGCCCTCCACTTTGCTCGTAGGTTTGTTGGTCTTCCTGCTCAGCCTCCGTGCCCACTGCATGCTCTTTTTCCTCAGCAGCGGGTGCTCCGATTGGTCGCTCATGGCGGAGTTTCTGTGCGCTGTCTTCTCTCCACGGTCGCGGTGTTCCTCGCCCTGGTCCGCGTTGATGGATGCTCGAGACTGCAAGAACAACCTTCTGTCAGTTAGGACTTTAGGTGCCGGCAATCCCGTCCGAACCGGCTTCAAAGTGATGCAGAACTGGATGAGCAAATCCCCGTTTTACCTGTGAATTACTGTCCTTCTTCTGAAACAGAAAGCCAGACAGAACAACAACAAAAAAAAACCGCAACAAAACAAGTGTTATTTAAACCAAGTTAAACAAGTTAAATATTTTAAATCTGTAAGTAAAATAGTAAATACAGTATATTTATGTTTACTACTTTAATTTCTCCAAAATTAATGTTCAGTAATCCAAGTATGAAATCCAACAATGTTCAGTCAGGTCATCTGGACGGTTTCTTCTTTTTTTTTTTTTTTTTTTCTGAGACGTTTCGTCCTTCATCCAAAGGACTTCTTCAATCTGAGGAGCCACCAAACAAACTGATTCCCACAAACACTGTACTTCATAGTAGAAATTAACAGTTTGCTGGTGCTAAGATGGCCTCTGGGGCCCGCCCTCTCCCCCGTCAACTCCTCTGAGACAGTCGTGCCAAAGTGGTTCAAAACACCAAAGTTCATGCTCAGTTCTCAGACTGAAGAAGTCCTTTGGATGAAGGACAAAACGTCTCCGCAAAAAAGAAATCGTCCAGATGACGTGACTGAATATTGCTGTATTTTAATTATTATTTAGAGGAAGGCATAACCTTGACCTTCAGCCAGCTTCCTGATTATTAAAAATACCTGAGAGCTGGATTTTAGCAGCTTGTACAGGTATTAGATAAAATAAAATGTAAAATGCAATTATTTGTTTAAACACAGCAACATTAACCAAAATGCTACTTTAGTTCACTGTCTAGTTATGTATTACTGCCTTACATTTGAAATGACACTGATGTAAGATGGTTGCTACAGCTAACTGAGTTTAGCAAACACGAAAATGTATTTTTTAACTTTTTAGTCATAAAATTGTCCCATTTATTTATATGAAGGGGTGGGACCTAAATAATGGGGTGCAGCCAGCCCCTGGAGGGTACTTATCTTCTATCCCTTCAACATCCAACTTCCTCCTTGTCTCTAGTTATAATAAATCTTGATCACATTTGACTTGAAACAAAAGAAAAGTTAAAAAAAAAAAGTGTTTAAATAATGTAAAATATTATACTAGATGTGAAGGCAGGGGCCCAACATGAAGCAGCGATTAAACTGAGCTTGCCTCGGACGCAGTGAACATGTGCGACTCGGTCCGGTAGATACCGATGGGGATCTCTGCACTGGAAGAGCAAAACTTCTGGAAGAGTCTGCCGTACGTCCTGATCCACAAGTCCTCCTCCGTGATTTTTATCTGAGGACAGAAATCAGCGAGTTGCTTAGCAGTGCACATTATTATTTTTTAAACTATAACTTCTAGCGTTCTTACGTACAACACACAGGTAACCAGAGCCAGGAGTGGTGTCCAGACCAAGAAGAAGTCGTGTAATGGCGATCATGTAGTCCTTCACAAATGACTGGTAAAAATAAAAAGAAGCCCGTATGAAACTAATCTACCAGATACAGATCAAGACTTCTTTGAGGACACATTCTGAGTCTGATACCACCACGTGCACATCTCTTAGGCGTATAATTACCTTGACCTTTTTTTTATAATGAACTAGAGTTCAATCCCTGAGGTTTGTTCTCCCACCTGGTAAAGCAGCGTGTCGAGCATGCTGATGCTGAACACCCTGCCTGCAGCAAACGGCAGCCGGAACATGAAGGCCAGGTTGGAGCCCTTATCACGCTCTATCTGAAAACAATGACATAAGAAGGCAACAAAACACATCTGAGAAACAACATCCTTCACTTTTGACTGCAACTTGTCACATACTGCTCTTTTGCTAATGACAAGGAAATATGTTTTGTTGCCCCATTAGAAACATCTTTATTCTAAAGGAACATGAAGGCAATATTATAATGTTAAGACATAAATAAAATGTTGAGCTTTATAATGTCAGCAAAAAAGTGACAACAATAAAATCAGATGCAACACTGATGATATCTGGTTCACAAGCATAACATTTAAAGACAAAACTATTTGCAGATGTGGACACTGCAGGATCACACGTTACCTCCACCTAAGACCAAAGGAGGGTTTACCTAAAAGATGAACGTGAGAAAACAACAACCTGGCGTTTAAATAATTTGAGCACAACGCTGTTTAAAGTGTACTCAGATACAGTCCTCATAGCAACAGGCGGCTGTGGCTGAGTGGTTAGAGCAGTCGTCCTCCAATGCAAGAGCTGGGGGTTTGAATCCACCAGCAGTCACAGGCCGAAGTGTCCCTGGGCAAGACACTGAGTGTGTCCCATCCGTATATGTTCTAGAATCGCGCCGCTCGGGGTGGCTGCATGTTGGAGTAACTCTGTTACGTTCATTCTGAGTTACTGCTTTTGAAAACTTTAATTCCTCTTATTCTGGATGTAATTTGCTTTTGTTGGATTATGACTTCCTCTGGTATCGGATGCTGTGCAGCTGGAAGGATGTTTGCTGTAACCTTTTTACTTTTGGGCATTTGTTATGATGCGTAACCATGGCAACAAAGTGTTTTTTTTTTAACAACCAGGAGCGGCTGAAGAAATAGCTCAACTACAGCCCCAAATCCCAAATGAGTTGAAAAGGAGGCTCCGTGGATGAATTCCCGTCAACCTGGCAGTGGTGCTCGAGTACTTGACCGCCGAGATCCTGGAGCCGGTGGGAAACTTGGCTCGTGACAACGGGAGGACCGGGATCTTCCTCCGGCACCTTCAGCTGTCTGTCCATGGTGACGAGAAGCTCTGCAGACTGCTGGGAGGAGTGATCATCGCTCAGGGAGGAATTCTGCCCAACATTCAGGCAGCCCTGCTGCCCAGGAGGACCGAGAGACCCGCCGGATCTGACAGCAAGCTGGATCCGGGTGGACAGATCGGTATCTGTGACCAGATTTGTTGGATTCACTGCAGGAGATCCTTCCTGCCTACAGCTGTCAGCCTCAATAACAATTCAGGATGAGCTACAACAACACTTACTTTCCCTTTGGGATCAATAAAGTATTTTTTTAACTGAATTGAACTGTACGAATGAGATCTAAATCACTGATTAGTCTCTTTAGAATGATTTGTTCAATTAGCTTTGTATAGATCTAGTAGAGTTCTGTATGAGGGCACAGATTGTGTTGTAAAGCACTTTGAGTGTCTTGATAAGATAGAAAGGTGCTATACAAGTACTGTACAGTCCATTTAAAGTCCACATGTCAGTAAAACCAACCATAATGTGATCAAATTCAACTGGTTTGCTTAAACACAAATACAGCTTGTGATTTTTTCTTGTTTTGTTTTCTGCTTCTGACAAACAAGTCAAACAGGAGGTTTAAAACTCTGTTGAACTGATAGACGCCCAACAACAACAGTACTGAACCTCCCTAATCCTCTTCAAACCATCTCCTCCTCTTCGTGCTGTTGAATACACGGCTGCAGGATAAAGTTTCACATCTCGCACTTTCAGACAGAAAAGGAAACGAGCTGATTCGAAGTTTGAAAGCCGTGACTTGGGACACCTGGTCTGGAAAGCCTTACCTTCTCCAGTTTGGACAGAGCGAGCGAGTAGCAGTCCTTCGCTCTGAACTGCATGAACCTCATGTTGGACGGGTGCGTGAGCTCCGTGATGATGCTGAGACTGGGGAACAATCTGAGCGACGAGGAGGAAACAGGGACAGGAAGGTGTCATGGAGACGTTAAAAGATTCGTGCCAGGAAGAAGTCTTGGTGTGGCAGTGACAAATCTTTTTAATTCTGTTTGCTACAAATAACAGTCTGTTACCGTCTTAATGAAAACTGATATGTTCAGTTGGTGAATTTGGTGAAAACAAACACACGTACGGGCTCGGTTGAATACCTGAACATCGTCTGGACGTTGACGATAGTTTTGGCGTCTGCCATGTAGTCCTCCTCAGCACTCATGGTGCTCTCCTTGTCCACAACCACCAAGTTGTCAGCATAGATGATGCCACACTGGAGCAGGTTGTCCAAGCTAGAGCATTAAAGAACCACAGACATTTATTATATCAGTAATAAAAATCACTTTTCATCCATCAAGCCCTGCATGAACCTCATTTGTTACAGTAAACTTCAATATTCAACATTATGTGACTCCCACAAAAAGTAGGTTACAACTAAACCTTTCTTTTAAACGATCAGCTGGCAGTTTTAAAGCGTCTATGGTTAAATAATTATGGAGAAATTTTCACTCTTTGAAAAAAAAAGTCTCTACAATTATTTATTTTTATTTATAAAGACACTTTACAGTAAATAAAAAAAAAAAACTTTTTTATCACTTTAAAATTGAGACTTTTGGTTGTTGCAAAACTATGGTTTTGTGTGACGCTCCTGCTTCCATGTTTAATTACAACCTGAATACACTTGACTCTAAATGTTTGTTAAATCCTTAAATCGACTGGTTATTTTAACTCCGAGTGTCTTTTGAGCTAAAACGAGCACCTTTTTGTGTTTAATGCTAAACATCAAGGTCAAGCTGGATCCCAGAAAGAGGCTGAATCAAAATTGCTCATTCACGACAAATTATTTTATCTTATTTAAATGAAGCTGATTTAATTGGATCAAAACCTGTTAAGGTGAACATTGGAATAAATGAACAGCAGCTCAGCATTTTAATTTAGTTTGAGGATTTTGCCTTTAACATTCGTTAGGGAGTGTTTTACATCGTTTATCATACTTAACACAAAACGTTCTGCACAAGCTTTCTTCCATGATGGTGCTTTAGCAACAGCAAAGCACTTACTTATCAATGGTTCCAGCCATGAAGTAAACCATAGGAAAGCAGCAAATGGCCTCTAAGAAGTGGTTGTCTGGTCTGCAGAAAAACAAGAGAAGCAGAGGAGCGTCGGGTGCTGATTATCTACAAAACCCCAGTGAGCGATTACCCTGCTGTTCCAGTCATTTCCTGAAATGTGCACATGCAGCTGATGAGAACTGGGGGGAAACATGTTTGAATTTCTTCTTGAATGAGGCGGAAATCAATATTTAACACTGCAATGCAACAAAAAACTGGTTGCCATGGAAACTACCCGAGTGTCACTTGCGCTCTGTATTTGTGTTTATCAGCTTCAGTATTGATGAAGCCAAAGTGAAAGAAAACCTCAGTTACATTTTTAAAAGCACGAAACAGAAGCACTGCAGTGCAAATGTAACATAAGGTTTATACAGCCAAAAACATAAATAACTTAAGAAGAATACCACGAGAGAACATGTGGGTAGAACTGAATTCTGAAATCTTGTTCATTTCTTTAAGTTTTGGGGGTTTTCTTTTAATTTTCTTTGTAAAAAATATATTTTTATTAGGTCTGATATTCTTATTTTTGCTGCAACTACCATCATAAACTTAAACGCTCTTGCTAGAAAAACACCCTGCTGAAGCCACAACAACAACAGTTTGCACATGTTCAGTTTTATGCACTTAAATCTCTCAAATGATGTAACAATGAATGCTAAGATAATAAACAAAAAAGTACTTCCATTAGAGCATCATTACCAACACTGTACATGTAATTCAGCTCATTTTGGCCGAACTACAAATTAGCATCTCTTCAAAGTGTTAAATGTTTAGAGCTCTGTGGGGTAGCTGTTAGTTTTTAAAGCGATGATCAGATTTTCTGTGCAGAAGTAAAAACAGTGATGCTGAACGGTCTTACGGGTAGTCCAGTAGCAGAACTATGGGGTTGAGCTCCTTTCTGGGCCGATAATAAGCTCGCAGAGGGACTATGAAGTTGTACAGACCATTTCCTGCAGTCTCCGCAGACACGATAATCAGCTTATTTTTGAAGCCGTACGCTTTAGCGTCCTCGAAGCTGTTGTGGGTGCAGCCCTGGGCAGAGACAGAATTCAGCAAGAAGTCAGGCTTTCTGTTGTTCTCGTGCAGGGACAAATCAGGACTTTCTTTCAAAGTAACGAGAACCTAAACGTGTGTGTGTAAATTTCACAGAGCTGGCTGCGTGTGCGGCGGCACCTTATCGAGGCGAAGGCAGCAGAACGGCGCTTTCTGCGGTAGGAGGTGGCAAAGAGTTGGAGAGCTGCCGATGTAGGGCGAGTTTGGGGGGTAGCCCTTCACAAAACTGGAGGAAGAGAAACAAGAAGCTTACAATGAAACATAGAAGTGTAAAAAAACTACACTTTATTACATTAGATATGTAGATGAGCATCTAAAGCTCACTGACTTTTAAGTCAACCTGGTTTAAGATGGCTCTGTAGCCACCACAAATACAAATGTCACACATGTTGAGCGTTTGGTGACAAACTGGTGTCAGTAGCTGAGAGTGATCCCTAACACAGGGGTTCTCAAACTTTGTGGGTGCAGGGACCCCTTACAGGGGAGAAAAAGTTTCAGGGACCCCCTCATAACTCTCATGTTGATTAAATCATTTTCTTCAGTTTGTCTCTTTAATGCAATGGAAATATTTGTGTAACGTAAGTACTTAAGACCTGTTCTCAAATAGTGTTAATACAATTTTTATACTTTTAAACATGGGGTATTTTTCATTCAAGACACACTTAACTAAATTTTTAATTTCAACTGCCAAAAATTACAGTTTTGAGAAAATCAACAGCATCAAAAACCACTTTAAAACTTTACCCATTCACATAATGAACATAATAAATGTATTGCTGCTCCTTCAAAATAATACATAAAACTGAACAGAATCATAACAGCAGCAGTCAGACCAAGCAACAGGGCTTCATTTGTAAACTGATCGACGCCAGAATGCAAATAACAGACGGGCTGGGGGTATGTGTCTGGGGGGGTCCTCCACCATAAAACTTTGAATAAAGTAGATGTGATTTCCTGCATTTCTCTAAACCCTCCCTGCTCTTTTTATAATGACTTTATTATAATGAATCACTGCTTTTATAACAGTGTTTCTAGTTCAGGCTCATTAAATTCTGCAGCAGCTCTGCTCAAATTACTGATGTTCTTCAGCCTAAAGGAGTGTCACCACGAGGAAGCCTGATGTTTAGTTTTGGTCCTGCTTTGTTTTGCAGTAAAATGTCAGCTTGATTTGTGCCCTTTAATTTTTAATTTGTCAGATGCAGTTAGCCTAATCAATTGCCTTCTGTGTTACCAATATAATATCCCAGCTGTGATTAGTTGCTGCTGTCAATCCACCACCACATGGTGGCACTGTGGAACCTTCACTGCGGCCCCTGCAGTTACCTTCAACACATTTCAGAACTAAAAAAAAAAAAACAGTAAGAACTACCTCTGTGCTTGTGATACTGTAGAGGCCCAGAGGACCATGTTTGGTCCAGCTGTAAGGCGTTCACCCAGTGTCAGGGTCAGCCCGACAGGTTCTCCTCTGGAACACCTCAGGATTTACAAGTCCACCTGAATTTGTTACAAATCCAACACAAGCTGAATTTTTCCTTTTACTTAAAATGTATTGTTGGCTTTCTCTGTCTGGGTCCTGCCAGCATGAAGCTTTCTTAAAGAAAAGCTGCCTGGTATTAATTAATCACCGCCAGTTTGCTCTGTACAGCATCACGACACACCAATTACAGTAGTCCCTCACTTATCGCAGTGGTTACGTTCCAGACACCCCTGCAATAGATGAAAATCTGAGAAGTATATATGTGTATACCGTATATACAGTATATATACAGTATATATATATACTGTATATATACAGTATATATATATATATATATATATATATAT
>JARVGV010001587.1:7212347-7228879 GCA_031762435.1 Hypsolebias longignatus | reverse complement strand
CTCTTTGAATTGAGAAAGCTCCTCGTATGAAGAGCGAAACGTCTTCTGTTACAAATAAAGTCCAGTTGTTTTTGTATTGAAAGTTTTTTTAATTTGAGTCAAGATGTGTCTGAATAGCAGATGTCAACTCACCCTGTGAAAACCAGACACAGTAACGTGCAGATGAGGATGAACACTTGGTTGAACATGGCAGAGTGGGTCCTCTGGATGGCACGGTGAAAATCATTCTGTGGAGACGAGATTATCCAACATATTTAATTTACTAAACTGACAGAGGAATAAAACTCTTCATCTGGTTTATAAATAAAAACCTCTACAAAGATTAAACAAAACTAACATTGCTTCTGAGAAATCATTCAAGAAAAGCTAATTCAATGCCAATTTTTACAAGAAGAATCACAGTTTCTGCTGTTGACTAAATAAACATTGGTCATTGTTGTCATAGTGTATATTTTCAGAGTGTGTGACAATGTGAAAGAAGTGCAAGAACATCAGTGCAGTGGTGGAGGGAAACATTAGCTCATTTTATAGTCTCTTTGTAACTTCAGACATTAACAGTTCACAAATATAAAAGTTGCCCCAGTTTCATTTACACATCTTACGCGTTGGGAACTTGATGTTAGAATTAAGATATCACAAATCTTTTAATGCATCTACTGAAACGAATATTGAGGCATAATATTGAGGTATACGTTTTTCTAGATGTGTCATTTTATTTTTCATTTATTCAACCTTTATCTGTACAGGTAGTCTCATTGAGTCATGAGGACTCATTTTCAAGAGATATCTGTTTGGGAGCAGATTATCGGGGTTGAGGGTCTTGCTCAAGGGCCCAGAGTGGGGTAAAAGAGGGTGGAGACAGGTGTGGGTGTTTCAACATTTCCACCCACATTTTGATGTTGGTCCGAGGAGTCAAACCGGCAACCTTTCAATCACAGGAGCACCTTTTCTAACCTCTGTGCCACCATTTTCATTTATATTAAAGTTTTGAGGTGCAAACCCTTATGGCAAATAGAAGTTCACAAAGTTCATCACGGTACGACTATTTAGATTTTTTGTCAGTACATTGGAAGAGAAAGTAAAAATGTGACGCATAAATCCACCAATTTCTAAAATCTTATTTAAAACACTGCATTAAAACCTAACTATAAAACCCCCAACTACTACTAATAGTTGCATCTTGTTAGCGTGTCCTGCCTGTACCACCTCCTCGCTGCAGGACCCAGTTCTGCCATCTGCCGACTACAAGCTTTGGCATCAAGCTCTCACCGTGTCCTGACCTCATCTGAATCACAGCGATCTCACAAATCACACTGCAGCTTGAATATCACAAACTGCTTTAAATGCTACGTACCACTCAGAACTGGAGCATGACCGGCACAACTTTTTATTTCTGTGCATTATTTGCTTCCAAATTGTACAATATGATGTTTGAAAAAATAAAAATAAATTAAAAAAAATAAAGCTCCTGCAGTGCAAAGGTTTGTCTGCCAGGAGAAACAAAACAGGCAGTTGTGACATCCACGTCTTTCTAAACCAGTCGGCTTCTTGAACCTGAATAAATCAGAGGTGCTCATGAAAAATACCAATTAATTAGATGGAAGGCTAACTTATCAAAGTGCCCAGTGCTCCTGCTAACAAGGTTACACCCATGTAGACAAAACAACTTGCTTCATATAGATGCACCGCTTCGTGCACGGCTCAGATGTGTTTACAAAATGACAGAAGGGAATGAGCCCATTTAATTCAATTGTGTCCAGTTAAACTGAGTTAATGTCCAAAACCTTCACAGCCAACATTCTTCATCAGCTTCTAGTAAGGTCAATGCTCCCCTAAAACCTGCAGAAGAGCAGCGTGTATGAACCTGAGAGTTTATGTTTCTCTTTTTTCTCACACTTAGTTTATTTTCATTCCTAGTTCTGGCTTGCAACATTACGAAGAAAGTCATGGCAGGAGCAATTTAGGGTTCATCTTTATGTATAAAAACTGATTATTTGAAATATCAGTAGGTGATTATAATCGAGATTTAACACAAAAGTACGCTTTAGTTGTCAAAAGTAGACAAGCGTTTGTCAACAAGTACATTACAAGATCATTTAATTGTTCCTTCAAGATGGAGTGGAAGAGATTTTCAATAAACAAGGCAACATAATCTGTGTTCTGTTTTGAAAGAAATTAATTTTGGGTGCTGTGAAACTAAATTATACAAGACCACCCAGACTTCTATGAGCAACAAGTCAAAAATAAAAACTATGACTAAAGAGCTGTACCACTATAATTAATGTAATTATGTTGGATTTAGGAAACACAGCATAATCAGTAAAGTAATGAGAACAAAAAACAAAATATAAAAAATACTTACAATCATGTTCTCCAGAGCACCTTTGGCGAGCCAGCAGTTAAGAAATACAGGAACGAATATGTTTCTTAATGGACACCAAAAGATCTAAAAGGTGGAACAAAAGAAAGGTGAAACAGATTTGCTGAGTAGTTACAAGCATATTATTTTAATGTACAGTAACAAAAATGACAAAAAAAAAAACAAGATTTATATTCAGAAAAAAAAAAACACAGGTTGTTTGTCTGAAATACGCACTGTGACGATAAATGGCACTGTATTGATCATCTCCAATATGAAGGAAATCTGGAAGATCTGCTCCCAAATGTTCCCCTAGAGTGGAGATTTATGAGAAATGGTAAAGAAATCAGTGAGTTTATAGTGTCAGAGGATAAGTAGCTAAAACATCAAACCTCAAGCAATAATGAAAGACAGTAGCAGTACAAGTCTGTTCGTCCGTCCGTTCCATCTATCCACCCATCCAACATATCCAGGTCCCGGGTTCGATCCCCGGTCACTGTATACCTCGTTGTGTCCCTGGGCAAGACACTTAACCCTGAGTTGCTCCCGGTAGGACTGGCTGCCGCCTTGCATGGCAGCCTAACGCTACTGGTGTATGAATGTGTGTATGAATGGGTGGATGGCTGGTACTGTGAAGCGCTTTGGGGACCCTCATAGGGGGCTGGAAAGCGCTGTATAAGTAAGCTCCATTTACCATATACTGTATATATAAACTTGATTTCATCTCCCTCTGATGATGCAGAGCCACAATGTCAGGTTATATAAAACCAGCACTATGTTCTCAATCAGGTCTCTACTCATTCTGATAATCTATTCAAATTTCTGCATCCGTCATTCTCAGTTTTAAACATGTGTCACGCAATCTTTCTTTTCGTTACACTAACGTCGAAGCATGTAAACAGTGTTGTGCTGAATATAAAATGCTCAGCCTTTTCCAGTCAGCAGAAATAGAACCGTGGTTTACGTTTGGTCTAACAGCACAGCGCAGCGAACAACAACAAGATGTGCACGTAATCTTCAGCAGGCGGTGTACGACACCATGCAGCCAAACCACGGCAGAATGAGAAAGCAGGGTTGCCTTCGACTGAAACTAAAGCTGAGCCTTCAGTTTTATGTTGGATTGTGCACAAATCATTTTAAAGCTGAGTTCATCTCAACTTAGAAAAGATAATTTGGAGTCATTTCACATGAAATGAAACTAGGATTTTTTGAAAGAGGGCACATCGCTAGCAACCTTGCATGCTAAGAATTATCAGACTTGCATGCTAAAGTTTAAACAAAGATCTTGCACAATCTGTTAGACTGGGAGCATGTGATGGGATGAATCTCATCTAAATCACACCAAACATTAACAAATATCTAAAACTGACTGATTTGTATCCATTTTTCTGTTTGCCGAGGCCATTTAGCTGTGGCAGCCATCTAAAACTGAGCTGACTCCTATAGTTAATCACTTGTAGATATTGTAGATTACAAAACCACACAAGCAATTACACAATCGCCTGTCTTTTAGGGCAACAGGCCATAATACAAGCAACAGAAATCCATTAAACAACCCACAGAGGAAGAAGGAAATGGTGTGGTTCAAAACAAAAGGATGATCTAAATACGAGACAGGAGGAAGCTGTCTGGGTCGTCAGACATGCTTAAAGATGTACTGAACTGTTGTTTTCAAAACCAAACCCAGACTTCCTAACTCTACAGAATCATATCAAAGCTTCTGCTGACTCTTGCTATGATTTATTGTATTGCACAGCCGGTACCGTGCACCTTTTATAATCACCAAATACACAGAAATGCAGTATATGTTGCCTCCGTATCGAACACCTGCTACACTTACAGCTCTGCAGACCTGTTTAAATCGCTATGTGCATCCCAGCTAGGATAGAGTGAGTAATTGGAGTCAACCACGGAAGGTTTCGGTGCATAAGAGAGAACAAAACGAAAGTTCTGGACTTTAATCCAAAAGCTGCAGAACACCACGGATGATTAATGAGACAAACCGAGTGCAGTGAAGGAGCTCTTACCTTGTAGCTGAGATATGTGATCAGCATAGTCTCCAAGAAACTGATTAAGGCCACTGTCACCTGCAGCAGAGAAGAAGGTGATGAACGAAGCCCAAATCTGCAGACTCATCCATTTTGGTTTTTATAACCGTCACAGAGGAAATACAGCCCTCTATGTCTTATAAATGACAGCTGGCAATTTGTGGTTGAATTACACTTTAAAGTTTAGCTCAGGAACTGAAATATAATTTATGTTCATATACACACAGGTTTAACAGCCTCACCTGTACTGCCCACACAGACTCACATCTAGTCACCCAGAAAATCCGAGCCCTGTAAAATAAATAAAGAGTAATAAGAGTATTTAATAATAAATGCAACACAATAACTGAAAACGTGAGAACATTGAAGTGCATTTTGTCTGAAACGTACCAGTTGATGTCTGACTCGGTGGTATTTAGAGAACTGCTATTGCGACGTATTGCACTGCAGAAAATAAAACAGCAGCAAGGGAAAACAAAAACAGATTTAATGTGTGAACGTGGGCACGTGTGAGGAAATTGGCTCGTTGGAATCAGCTGATAAAATTTTTTAAAACAATATTCAAACACAATGCAACAACAGAAGGTGTAACTTGCTGTTTATCACCGACTCCATGTGTTTTGTTCACATTAAACACAACACAAAACAAATTTACATCCTTTCTGTAAAAATACATAAGGCACCTTCATTCTCAAGAAGATCATGTGGCTTTTTATTTAAAGAAATTCTTGGATGGAAACACTTTTTGTGGATGGTCATCTGGCTCGTTTGAAACTAAATCGAACAGCGTTAATTGAACAAACTAAAATCAGCTGCCAAGCAGTAAACAATGCTCTTATTTTGAAAGGCTAAAAAGAGAGGAGCGTTTCCTGCATGCTGACTCTCACCATGGGTTACCGTTGGTCTCTCTGGGGCTGTCCAGGCTGACTCTGACTATGTAGAGGACACAGGTGAGAATCTTCAGAGCAAAGTTGAACAAACGAATCCTCAAACCTATGAAGCAACAACAACAACAACAAAAAAACAAAACAACAACAATAAAATCTGTTTCATTCACAGGCTTACACTTTATCAATCTAAACTTTAGATTTTCATTGTCAATAAAAGAAGTTATATTATTTTCACATATGTCATTCATGCTTTCTGGAATTTGCCAAACTGCATCTTGACAAGCCACAGAGTTTCTGGGAGAATGTCCTTTAAACAGGTGATGTCTTGAACCTGCGCAGAGTGCAAAATAATCTCAAGACTATCAAGGCATTCTGGAATGAAACACGTCAGAAAGTTGCAGGTCATGGGTCGTCCAACAGGATAAAGACCCAAACACAACTAAAAACACCCAAGCATGGCTACGAGCAAAACACTGAGCTTCGTTGGAAGTGGCCTTCTTAACCCTGATCTGATGTTCCTATTGAACATCTGTGGAAGGAGCTGAAACAAAGTCCCTTCAAACTCGAAACAGCTGAAGGAGTTTGATCGTGAAGAGTGAGCCTAAAAACCTGTCGACAGTCGCAGAGATCTGAGAGAAACTGCCTGATTGCAGTGACTACCTCAAAAGGTTGTGCAAAAAATATTAAGCTAGGGAGTAGTCATATAAGTTTTTTTTTTTTTTTAATCTGTTAAACCAAAATAAAATTAAAAAAAAGATTTTCATGTTTATTTTCAATATTTTTTAAATCTATTTACTTGTGTCCATGTCTATTTATTTCAGTGACCCTGGAGGGTTTTCTTTCCAATACAAAGGGCTACAAACACATGTATCCACATCTGTAGCTTTCAAGTCCTCCAAGAATAACACAAAATATACACATTTATGAGGGTAGAACACACTGTAGAAACACCCAGCAGGATATTAGAGGGATTTTAGCTTTTAATGGAATCAGGATTTTCATTTGATTCATACGATTAGCTACAAATATCAGTGCTACTTTGAATTAGGAGAAAAGTCTGTCTGAAGACATGCGTGCCATCCAGGAGGTGAATCTGGCTGTTTCTGAACAACCACAACAGCTACCTAATACGTTCTGACATGGTCTCTTTGAATGAGGCTCGCATCAATGTTTAAACAGTTTGAAACCCAACAAACAACAAAGGCCTGCAACCAGGAGTGGCATTCTCATTAGACTCTGACACTTTCCGTCAGTCTTTCCAGACTTATTGAGGACGAGTCATTCCAGAGCTGAGGTTATATTAACGACTTTTCCTACTGGGTGGCCTCTCGCTGTGCTCAATTTCACAGGGAAATATAAATGAATAAGGAACACATTGAATTGCTGATTTGTTCCTGGGTGGCTTTAAACAGTCTCTTTAGCTCCCAGTGAGAAAAACACTGATGCTTTGCCACATTTCAACAAATGGACCATGCTTCTTAATGTCATGCAACCACAACGAAGCACAACTTCACAATCATTTACAACGAGGAAGCTAATGCAATACTGAAACCCTAAGTGAAACAGAGAATGGACATGCATCATCAGTGACTTCAAATGTCTCTTTATGTTATTATTTGTCCACTTAGCTTATCTGGTAGACAGCAATCTTACTATTTTCACTGTAAGACGAGAGTGGATGAAGCTTTCTGTTGGCTGTACTTACTTGACCTTTGGTTTTTGATGAAGAAAAGCTTCAGCCTCTCCTTGAAGGTGTTTTCATTCACGTAGAACTCTACCTGCACCCTGTGAGGAAACGTACGAGCAAAATGTTATTTTGTTTTATAAAAGAGAGAAGCACACTTTATGCTCCAACACAAATACGCAAAAACATAAGTAACCAAGAGACAAACTCAAATTTGTAATGTACCACGTAGACGAGATCAAAAAGTATAGTCTGTGTCCAATCAAACTCATTAAAATGTGCACGTAGTCCTTAATTTAAATTCTGACACCCATTCAAGAAATACATGAGTTTCAAAACCATGTTGAAAATATTATTCATGAGTTTAAATATTTTAATTCCAACAATAAAAAAAATCCAAAATAAATTATATACAATCAAAAAAAAAAGGCTAAAGCAAAGCTAAGAAAAATTACTATTCTCACCAATTACTTTCTTGACTTCTTATATTATAAAAAGAAAAGTATTAGCAACAAAATATATTTACCGGTACTTCCTCAAAAAAATAAACCATTATGCTAAAATACAAATGACCTAAGTTCAACAAATAATTTCTAATTTGAACACAATGAATACCTCTGATGCTATACTTCAAATGTTTTACTTGATTTTGTGCAACATTTTTATTATAACAACAGGCTAGCAAAATAAAATAAAATAACATTTTTGGTGTAATTCCTCTAAAAATGTTTGTTAGCTGTTTCAAGTAAATGCGCAACAATGCATGTAGTTCCTCTTGCAGCACCAACAGCATCAAATATGTGCAATAATTAAAAATGCAATTTTTTAAACTTAATTTCTGGTAGAAATTACAACACTGTTGCTGCAACTCGTTATCCTTGTTTCATTGAGATGTTATAGATGCTGACGGCTGTAGGCAGGAAGGATCTCTTGTAAATGTCCGTCCCACAGCGGATCTGAAGAAACTGGCTGTAGATGCCGTCCAATCCATCCACCCAGACTAGGCTGGTGTCTCGGTTCCTCCGGGCAGCTGGACCGCCCGAATGCTGGACAGAACTCCTCCCAGAGCCATCTCAAGAACCTGAGTGGAGGCCACTCCTCCCAGCAGCCTGCCGAGCTCCTCGTTGTGGTGAACAGCAGGCAGCAGGTGACGGGGGACGATTCTGTCCTTCTACTGTCATGAGCCGTGTTTCCTGCCAGCTCCAGGATCTCAGTGGTCAGGCACTCAAGCACAGCCGGCAAGGAGACGGGAATGCATCTACAGCACCTCCTTTTCAACCCATTTGAGAATAGGGGCTGTAGCTGAGATATTATTTGAGGTTTTGAAATGTTAATCAACTGCTCCCGGCTGTAAAAGAAACCACCTTGTTGTTATGGTTATATATATATAAAAAAAAAAGAAAAATCAGTAAAAATCCTTCCAGTTGCACAGCATCCAATACCAGAGGAAACAATCATCCTAAAAAAAAAAGAAGAAAAAAAAAAGTGATTTACGTCCAGAAAAAGAGGAATTAAATTTTCTAAAAGCAACATCTCAGAATGAAAGTAACCAAGCTACCGCTACTCCAACATGCAGCCGCCCAAAACGGCACAATTCTAGAACAATGAATGCACACTGAACACAAGTACATGATGCAAAACATTGCTTACAGTAGTTTCATCCCTTGAGTCTTAACTAATTTCTGGACATAAATAAATGAGAACATGAGACGACAGCCTGGTCTATATTGAACTCAAATATTTTCATTAATAATTAAAAATCATTTCCTTATAAAAACAATTATACATCAAGCACTATTCACATGGCACATGAAAGGCTATTGAAGGGTAGACATATGAAGTTTAATAGGCTTTTATTGGGGCGCTTGACCAAACAATCGCTCATGGAGGCCTGGTGACGTGGCTTCAGAACTGTGATCAATATAAATGCAGGTAACGAGGGAGGATAATTGTTTGGTTCTGCAAAGCAGAGACCTTTTTGTCACTAATGAGCAAGAAAGGGAAGTATTAATGGTCTTACAGTCACAAAGGGGACCCTTAAAGCCATCAACCAGGCCTGACAAGATGAATACACGATAGGAGAGGAAATAATAGCATAGCAATTACACCATCCAACTATTAACGAAGGTTTTCACTATGTGCTTGGACATAAAGGGGAAGGAAGAACAAGCCATAGAAGCCAGCTAATTCTATTTTTTTCTTGTTCAACAGTCATAAAGACCACTTCCAGGAGAGAAAACATTTAGTGACATCTGTGTTATCGTCATGAAGAATTAAACAGAAATGCACACAGACAATCATATTTTTGAACAAAAAATGCTAGCTTTACGTTTTAAAACCCACAGCAGCTTTACAGTAAACTGTGAACCTTTCTGTTACCTAGGCAGCAGAAAAAGACAGTCACAGATTGACAATGGCTACAGAGGCTTCATGTTGACACAGCTTGTCCACAGACGTGCAATTACTCTATTCAGGAAGCATGAGCAGGACAAAAACTGAAACTTGACTCCTCTGTGGTGCAGTTCTTATCATTGTTTTGTTTGGTTTTCTCTTTGTGTGTTTGTTGTGGGGCGACTATTAGCCATCCAAAACAGCAACCTTCTTCCAATAATTTGTAAGAGTTTCTGTGTATTTCACTTTTGTTTGTCTTAACAAATGTTTTTGTCCCCCCATAGAGCAAAGAGAGGGGAATTGGAAATATCCTCGGACCAGCTGCCTGTCTGTCCGTGCATGTTGTGAGAATGACAACTCAAAAAATAACGGGGTTACCGACTTTATTGTGTGTGGCTACATCAAGATGTAAGAAACTTTCCCCTCAGACAATGGGCTACCAGATCAAAATCCAAGATGGCTGCTGCCATAAATGTCCATTGTCTTGTGAGTTGGATATCACGAAAAATAAGTGAGGTACTAATTTCCATTTTGGTGTGGCTGCATCTAGATGTAAGGAACGCCACTATCGAAAATTGAGTAAATCCAAGATGGCCACCACCACGTATGCAAACTGACCATTCCAATCATTTGAAGAATCTGTGCTTTCTAGTTTTTAATATTGTTTTAATGTATTGTTTCCACAAATGATTGTTGTGGTCCTTGCTATGGCTGAAGATTAACTTTTGGTGACCAAGACCAAGACCCCGCCGGCTCCACCATTGTGCCTGGTGGTGGATAAAATTACTCCTCCACTTGTCAGGATCCGTCACTCTGTGCCACCTTCAAAAAACGTTCAGTACAAAAACAACTGGACTTTATTTGTAACAGAAGACGCGTCGCTCCTCATCCAAGGAGCTTTCTCAATTCAAAAAGCAGAGAATTTATCTTTGAAGTGAGAAAGCTCCTCGGAAGAGGAACGAAACGTCTTCTGTTACAAATAAAGTCCCGTTGTTTTTGTATTGAACGTTTTTTGAAGTTATGTCCTGGATGACTGAGAATCTTCACCAGCTCTGTGCCACCTTGGACTATAAAAATAAAATAATAAAAATACTTACCTCTATCTTTCTACAGAGTGTAACTCCTATGCCCACTTGAATATCTTGCTCCCTGTTCAATTCCAGTCCAGAATAACTCTCATCTCAAAAACTACAAACATTCACTAGCGACTGGGAACATTGGCATACTTCTTGTTTCATTAAATGCAGACAGACTTAGAATGTCTTCTGACAGTTTTCTCAATTAAAAGACTTTAAACTATTTTTATGGTGGTTCGAATATGATCCTTACAGAAGAGCTGTAAAAACTTGACCTATTCTAACGCAACAAAGTTCAAATGTACAAGAAACACATTATTATTCAACATTTTTAGATAAATTACAATGGAAATAATACTTCTAGTGAGTCCAGGCTTCTAATGTAGCTGAAGCTTATTAACATTTCTGCTTTTTAATTAGGTGCCTGTAAAAAGAAAAAGAAAATCAGATAACTCAACACTTTTAAAGCTTTAAGAGTGAAATAATGTTCCAGTTTTTAAGAACACTGACAAATAAAAAAGTGTCACTCAAACAGTGAGACCACAGTGTGGGTGGTTTGTCCACACAATTAAACATTGGAACATAGACAAAGACAACAACAAAAAATTCTGCCAGTAGCTGTTGTTGCATTTAATGGTACAATACTCCTGACTAATGCTGCAAACAACACTTATTCAACAACAGATGACGGCTAACAGCTTCAGAACATTACCATTTAAGTGCTCAAATGTTGTTTGTTTTAGCATATCTGCAAACCATCACCTGCCAAGGAGCACCAGCTCTGGTGTCCATTATAAACAAGAAAAAGACATAAATTTAAGAAACCTGGAGGTTTCTATGGCAGTAACTGTTCTCAATACTTGGCTAAAAACCAATTAGAGATAAACAAGAACGTTCACATATAGATGAAAATATGCATCACATCATGATCTCATGTCCTCAACTAATAAACAGCATGTGGAGTGTCATGTTTATAAAGAAGCCTAAAAATGACTGATAAACAGAAAAACAAGTGTGAAAAATATAACTAGTGCCCAAATGAAACTTTTACTGGCAAAGTGATGCACAAATCTCAAAACCTGTACACCGAGAACAAAACCAAATCTGTGTCATACAAATATATATATAAAAAAAGATAGTTGGCCTCAGAATAAACAGACATGCAGAAAAGGCTTGAGCTCAAAGGGAAAAAATAATGTCAAGAAAGTTGCCAGATGCTCTGTGCCATGTGGATTATCAATCCTGGTGTTGCCAGGTCGAATACAGGTAAGCATGCAGCATTAGTTAGTCTTGTAGAAAACCATTTATTAGTTATAATATAATGTAAATGGGAGATATGTGAGAAGTATTTAGCACAAACCATTTCATGTTCAACGTTTGGCACCAGGAACATCAACCATAAATCAGTTGACTGAAACAACTACATTGTCCAAAGCAGTCACGTTTTCAGTACCAGGGCAATGTGGCTCGAGAGGTATTATACCTGAAATGGGTCATTAAAAAGGGTCAACAAGGGTTGATGGGGTTCTCTCTGGGGAAGTCTTGCCCCTTGGGGATAATAAAGATTCTTGAACTTGAACTTATTAATGAGACTTTGAGAATAAGTGAATAAAGCACTTTGTAAAGCTCTTTCTAGTATCTAAACAAGAATAAACAATGAAACATAAGTTCAAACCTTATATGAAAATAAATGAAAAATGAAACAGCTTGATGATCCAATCAGGAGGCTGCATTACAGGTTTTGATCAGACCTGGGCCTCCGGGCTCAGAAACAGAACAGTGCAACTGTGCTTTGTCACGACGACTGTTTATTTCATGCTCCGATGTCCTCTCTGACAAAGCAAAAACCTGAAAATAGAAAAATTCCCATACACCACCCCCTGAGAGGTGGCTGACCTAAAAGCTTCGAGGATCTAAAAATATCACTCTTGAAGAATCTTTGATATACTCTGCTTCTGTTCTTCTGATCTTCCTACGCTGAGCTGAGAACTCCTGTTCAAGAGCCTCATTATAGGGGGAACATGGTTGAACTGGGTTCAGGTCAAAAATGGGCGTGAAAGTACCTTGTCTAATGTTTCAAGACTCGCAAAGAGGTTAACGTAAGACTTGTTAAAATCTGTGAAAAGAAAACCAATTACCCTAATGGGAGGTGGAAGGCCTGAAGACTGACGAGGCCAAATTGAAAGATTAAAGCAAGAAGGTCCTCTCAGGTCTTCAGTAGCATCTCTACATCGAGACACGTGTGTAACGGGGCAGTACAAGAGGTTTTAAACTTCCTGCATTTTCACCAAAGCCCTTTTTGAACTCACTGCAGCAGAAATGATTAAAGTTCAGCAAAGAATCAGTGTCTCTGTGTTACATAAATAACTAAAACAGATGTCACGTGTCTGTCAAGGTTTAAGAAGTTTTTGTGTGAAGTTAAAAAATGAGGCTCACTTTGTTTGCTCCACTAGAAGAGATCACTTGCATTAGACCTGCTTCCCATGACATTTCATTTTACCCAAGCAAATTTACATTAAAAAGTACTAAATCTTATTGGGTTTGGAAGGATGTTGGGCGAGGCCAGTTCGTGAAGGTCAGGAGGTGCACCCATTCAACGAAAATGTAAAACAAAAAACTTCCTTTAATCACAGAAGGCATCTTAAACTTTTTCTGCTTCCACAATAACCATCTCAAGGTTGTGTAATAAATGGAAAACAACAGCTTCAGGAAAACAATTACCAGCAGCTGAGGGTGTTTTACAGTGTTCTTGATCCTTGCTCCCTTTAACGGCTCATTGAGACGTGGTGCCTTAAATTTAATGTCTCCAGCAATGAAATAAAGACGACCTCTTGCTCTGTAAAACATAAGCTCCTCTGCCGGGCTACATTTCTTTTTAAAGCTGTTTCATAAAAGAGGGCTGATGAAGATGAAGGAAACCCTCGGATGTAGATCTGTTTTCGACACGTTCTTTTAAATAATAATATGATTTTCAACTGATATTGCTCTTCAAATCAACCAAAAATGACTTAAACCTCTGCTGGAAGTTTTCTGATGTGCAGGATCCAAACCTTTTCTCTCAAAGTAAAACCTAATTATTCTTTAAAAAGACAAAGATGGATTTCTTCCTCTAACAAAAATGGTTTATAATGATTCATTAGGGACACATCAGAGCTTCATAGACCGTTGTCTCATCCTATTAACTGCAAGCCATCACTTTAATATTAGGTGAGATGACATTGTCTATATTTAAGGCATTTTTTTTGGTGATTCTGAAACATCAGTCTGTAAGGATGTGTACTTTGATCTTTTTTTTGTTGCTTCTATGTGTTTAGTTTATTTTTGGTCATCAAGTTTTTGTTTTTATAACTTGTTATTTTACATTTTGTTTCTTGTCTTTGTTTACCTGATCAGTCTGTGCTAACAATTCTGTTTCCTTCGGCCAGTTCTCTGCTCCTGCCCACTCTCACCTGTTCCCGTTAGTTTTCCATGCAGGTGTTTGTAATTTGGTTCATCCATTTTTATTCCAGGTCTTTCTGTTCCTCCAGGAGCATTATTCATGTTCACGTGCCATGTCTGGTGTCCTCGGTCCCAGTGAGCGACTCTGCTTGTGTTTTTCTGGTTTGCTGCCTCGCCAGTCCCTTGGGTTCTGTTAGTAATAAAGTTAAGTTTTTTTTGTTGTTTTTTTAACTTTGGAACTCCTATTGCCACATTTGCATTCTTGATAATCCTCACTTGCTCTCGTGCAAGATGTATGCATTTCTTTCCTCTCCTGTCCTCCTTCTGCTTTTTTGCTCTCTGTCTGTTTATCAGAGCTTCTACCTACATATCTTCCAAAACATAAACTACTGTCATGGATCTGGTCAGTTGCACTTTCAACACAATCGATAACATTTTTTCTACAAAGCGACAGGGTCCTGGAGAACCCTCATACTTCGCTGAGACACACGTGGCAGGATACGTCACAAATCTGATGTGCCTTTCCATACTGTCTCAGGAGGATGCCAAAGATATTAGAATCATGACAGCAGGGTTTCTGCTTTTTGGCGCCAACAGATTCGTATGTTATCGGCCATTAAAAAAGATGGCAGCAGCAGTTTTGGCCATGGGAAAGCTGCTGATCCTGTGTGAAGGTTTGGTTCATGCTTCGAGTACTCAAAATCAGCTGATTTATGAGCTAAACCGTAAGATAGAAGTGATTTGTGAGAATCACAGACCACTTGCGGCTTTGGGATTCACAAGCTTGTTGGGGACGACCTTGAAGGGAGCTAATAGGACCAGTGGAATGCCCACAAATCTGGACATTTTGGATCTAAAGTACCAGCAAGACTCAAGGTTGATGAGAAATAACAGTCTGCCTGAAAAACAAAATCATTTCCCCAGTGATCTAAAAAAGTTAAGTCTTAGTTCACATCTTAGATGTTATTACTGTTCTTCTTTTACATTTTATTGTTGGATGTAACTGGAACCCTGTGTACATAATCCCGCTCCATCACATGTGCCACATGTGGTGTGAATGGCAATAAAGAATCTCTGACATTCAAAAAACAAAACAAAACAAAAAAAATAATTGTAGAAACGTTTCGTCTTTCATCCAAAAGACTTCTTTAGTCTGAGGAGCTTCAGCTCAGTCTTATAAATATCGTGTGATGTTTGTAAACTAAGAAAGCTCTATCTATCGCAACACAACCCCATCCCAACCCCCAACTTCTGTGAATGCTTATCAGCGCTGTACCGACTGACACCAACATCTTATCAGGACTATGGTGCCATCTGGAAGTGCTTCATGGACAAATCTCACTGTCTTGTCAACAAATGCATATGTCATGTGTTTATACTGTAAATGTCCTTGCTGGTAGAGTTTTTTGATGTCTTAAATCATATCCTGATAAGGACAAGGTGTGAAAAGATCTTTTTTGTAATACTGCTATCCTCTCCTCATGGGCTTTCCCCATTCTATCTAAAAGAATAAGGGGCCGCGCTCTTAGGGGCAGCAACAATGTGCACTCTGCCCATCTTTCGGTCGACTGTACAAACATAATCTCACTGTATTTCGGTACAATTATAATAAAGCTTATTCTGATTCTGCTAAGTGTGATCTTATTAGTACCTGAGAGGTCGATCAGCTGATTGACAGCTGCAGGTCAGAAAATCATTCTTGGTAGACAGAACTGGTCCTAATTTTAGGTTTTAGTGTTACCCCTAATGTTCTGAAGAACACACTTACATAAAATTTTCGTAACACGTATTGTAAAGTATTGTTTTAATTACTGGAAGATTGCCATAAGAATTTTGTTCAGGCTATGTAGGTGCCTAAATTATTATTCATGAGGCTCTATTAAATAATCAGCACAAGTACAGTACTTCATCACCTGAAACTTGCTGACCTTAAAATGTGCTTTGTGAAGTGTCAGTGCTCAGAAAACACAATACACAGTGAGGAGAACGTGTGTAAAGGAGCATGTTGTTTTTTTTGGTCAAAAATGTGACTTAGACTTTATGCTGAGAACATAATTGTCTCTTGCCAGAACTTTAATTTTGATCAACAGCCAACTAAACGCTGAAATGTAAAGCCATCAAAGTAATGTCTCAAGTGTAAACCAGCACTTACAATAAGTTTAAACTGACATTAAAAATTAATTGTGATCTTTGTGTTTAAAACAAGAATGCCGATGAACCCCTCTGCATTGATGCTTTTATTACCTGCCCTCCACAGCTACTTTACATCTATGTGATTAGGTTTCTTCAGCCACAGGAAGATAAAAGAACACAAATGTTGGAAAATCTACATTTAATTTAACTCCAGTGTGAATTGAACTAATCTACCAGTATAATAAACAATAAAACCACAAAAATCAACCATAATTTCAGTGCTTTTGTGAATAAAATAAATGATACTGTTTTCCATTTTTTTCTATTCAACCTCTATTTTAACAACAGTAATTTATTTCATTCTTTAGATATGTTCAAATATTGTAATCTATGCCTAATCTGACAGATTAATCAAGCAAATTGATATGGTTAAATACTGTATATATATATATATATATATATATATATATATATATATAAATACATATATATACATATATATAGAGTCTATAT
>JARVGV010001587.1:7197260-7212247 GCA_031762435.1 Hypsolebias longignatus | reverse complement strand
ATATATATATATATATATATATATATATATATATATACATACATATATATACATATATATACAGTATATATATAAACTGCATCTTTATCACATCATCATCATTTCACAATTTCAGTAAATGGATGAAAAATAATTAATATTTGGTGACATTTTGCTTTTTCACATCGTTCGGACAACAGTGAAGTCTTTGAAGATTCTATTTTCTCAGCTATTTTTTAGACATACATGATTGATACCAGGATGTCAGAGAGCAATCATACGATTCTGAAGCTGAATACTTACCACTTCACACGTCATGTGCACAGAATCCACATACTAAACAAAGATTTCAGCCATAAATGCATTTTAACCCATTAATTCCAATCCCTGCATCATTTCACTTAAACGTTATAGAACCACATCCTTACAGCTCGAGTCTCGAGGTTCTCAAAATGTCAAAATCCCCAAATCAGTTTTTAGCTTTGACCTAAAGTTGGTATCTCACTGGACTGCAAATAGTTGGCAAATGACATTCACGAGGGAATCTCCAGAATGTTTTCACTTTTACAGGGTTCTCAAATACCTTGTGTAAGTCACAGCTGTGCAGCAGCCCCGTCGTTTGAGTTTTGAACATGTTCTAAAAATTAGTACCACAACTTGTCTCTTAAAATACTTACAAAGTTGTTGTGGGCATCTGCAATCCATTTCAAATCCACCCTTTTTTTTCTACGGTGTCTCCAACCTTTCTAAAGACAAGCACAGCTGTATTTTGGCACCTGCACAAAGTGCTCTTCTCTGACAGAAAACATCTGAGGCAGATCTCCAGATCTAAGAATAATGATGATGATAATAATCATTATTTTTACTCGGTCCTAATCTCCTTGACTGTATTCAAAAATTGACTTCAGCAGGTTAAAATATAAATGTGGGGACATTTTTCAAGGTGGGAACAAGAGTCGAAGTGGTCAGCAATATAATGTGCATGGCCAGAAACGCAGTCACAAGGTTTACTGGTCACGTAGTCACAAACCCTCAAAGGTCCAGTGAGACTGCAGTGAAAAAGTCACACATTTTTATACATTCAGGTCACCAACTGGTCTCAACAGTAGCAGCTCAGTGAGATCGTTTACATTCCATTGTCATCTTTCTCAATTCTGCTCATATAAATTATATTTCAAGTCCAAACTTCAAACTGACAAGGGCAAAAGAATAGCGTGCACATTCAGTCAATACAGCAAGAGTACCGTATACAGATAAACACTCAAACTACCTTTTCACCATTATTGTGAAATTAATTAACTTTACTTAATTTGACTATAGGGTAAGATAGTTGTTGCTAAAACAACTGGTGAAAAGGTAGTCCCCCCCACTCTCCATCATAGGTACAGAACCTTCCCCCTTTGCACATGATAAAAAGAAAAAAAAAAAACTGCTGGCATGGTTGAATGTGACATGATCCACATTAGGGCTGAACAATTAATTGCAATGTGATAATATCGCAATATGATAAAACGAGGTTTTCTTATCGCGAAGGCTGTGATTTGACTGGTCACGTGATCTGGTTACATGACTTGCGAGTGAGCGGAGCAAAGCAGAGCAGGAGAAGTCAACACTGTGCTTTAACTTGTTGCACAATGGCGTCAGCCTCGACAGAAGTTGACACGTGAAAATTTGGTACCAAAGAGGGGAAGCACGTCCGTTGTTTGGAATTATTTTGGCTATAAAAAGAGAAGACGCTGCGCAACGACATGTATTGTGCAGAACTTGCCTTGCTGCTGCTGCTACCTCTCAAGGTAACACCACAAAACTTTATCAACACTTAAAAAAACACCACTAAGCCATTTATGATGGCTAGGATGCCAATGATCAGTGCTTCAACTTCAAGTAGGCAAAGTAGCAGCTGACAGGGATCAGTGACCGAACTGTTCGATGGTATTAATCTGTATCAACATAAATCAAAATGGCACGCGGAAATAACTCAAGCAGTCTGTTCATAGCAAAAGACATGATGCCCATTAATATAGTGACCAAGCAGCTTTGGTAAACACAATGAATAAGTGGTACAGGATGCCCTCACACACACATTTTAGCCAAGCTGCTATCCCGGAGCTATTGAAAATTACAGAAACAGAGTTGCAGCTGAGCTGAAAACAGTGGAGTTTTTTTGCAACTGAATCTGACTTATTGCTTGTGTTGGTTGAAAAACATATGAGAAGACGACATTGAAAAAGAATCGCATATTAAGTCACAATCGCAATAGTGAGGTAAGCAAATCGTAATTAGAATATTTTCCAAAATCGTTCAGCCCTAATCCACAAACGGCAAACTCAAAGACCAATGTGAACTGTGGAACATATGTGTGTTGGTGCAGTCCAGTTATCATTGCAGACACAATCCATGCCATGCAAGCATGATGCTGCCAGGGACTTACTGGGCATTGGTTGAGTCCATACTGTACTCCTCCTGATACCTGGATGCAGCACACATGAACACAGACAGGCACAAGTTATGATGGGTCCAAGAAAACAAGCGGGGGAAGGAAATTATGAATTATAGCCACTCAGGGAGGCCTCTCAGATTCACTTGTGGTTTGAATCAGAACAACCTTTATAAAAACCTTTAGGGAGACTCTTGAAAGTGGTTGATGTAAGAAAAAAGGTCCAAGATTGAACCTGTTGCTTTATTATAATATATGGCTAGTAGAGCATAAAATTATATCACTGTACAAAATGTGGAGTATGTTGACAAAATCAATGATATGTTGTTTAGATATTTACTATCCAGATGTTTCCATCGAGGTTTAATTGTGTCTCGATTCTAAAAGTAAATTCATATATTCTCAGTAGAAAATGGATTCATCTGAGCTTGACTGAAACGCAAAATGTACTTCGGAGCAGTTCACTCTCGAGGTGTGTTCAAAATGGACAGTTTAAAAGATATTTTTTAAAAAGGCTTCGGCTGATCGAAGCTCAATTACATCTAAAAATGCAAACCACATGAGATCTATGAACACACCCTCTGACTTACATAGTCAGATGACTGTGGATATATGGGACCGTGTAAAATTGAGGAAAAGGACCAAAAGCTGGAAATATACCAATGTTCAAATCAGTGGCTGAAAAATTAAGACACATTAAGTTTATTACCACATGTGTACAGCTTATACAAAACAAACTGACCTGTGCACCCAAGGCTTGACTGAATGTCACATTTTCAATGCTGCAACCAAACCAGCCCAATATCTAAACAAGTAAACAACAACCATCAGCATCTTCATCCACAAAGTTACACACAGACGGCCTCACAGAGTTTATACCAGAGATAGGAAGTGCAGCCTTTAAGAGCAGGTTTGTAGTTTGTAAATGCATTCAAATAAGGATGTTCATGAGCGTTACTAATTATTTCTATCAACTGAAGTTTTCTGCAGCAACTGAGTGAGTTTGGATTTTGGTAAGTAAGCAGAAAAATATAAAGGAGCAGCCTGGAGAAAAATACATGTATTGACTGTTGCATTTCTAACACTTTCTTTGAACATTGATTTTTTTTTAAGTAAAATCGAAGTGCTAGCCCAGATGTTGGCTTTGACTTGCAGATGTGTGTGTATATGTGTGTGTTTAGAGATTTCAGATAATGTGCTTAAATTAAATTAGGTGTTTAATAAAGCAGAGCGCCAACCTCACAGTCTCAAGAAAGTGTCCACAATCTAAAATGGACACTAAAGTAAGTCACACTTTAAGGTACGATTACAGACATTTTTTTGCTTTTTGACAACAAAAACTGAAAAACATGACTGTGATACAGTTTATGAATTGGGTAATGTTAAGATACACTCTGGAAACACAAAAAAGGCGAAGTTTGAAGATAAATTAATCCGAAAAGTAGTCACACAAGCATACAAGATTTGTTTGCATATAGCGAGTCACAAATACGTACCACAACATTCACTAACGCATTTCTAAAGTACACATTTCAAGTTGCACATACTCTGCGACCAGAAATGATCAAAAACTTGTGCACAAATCCTCTGCAGCAAACAGATCAGTCAACGTGGATCAACGGCCTGTGAATGTGATTTTTGAGACTTTCTTACCGCTCCTGATTCACAAAGGCAATGCAGCGTTTTAGGCTGGTGAAAAGCTAGG
Organism: Hypsolebias longignatus; assembly: GCA_031762435.1. Lineage (NCBI taxonomy): Eukaryota > Metazoa > Chordata > Actinopteri > Cyprinodontiformes > Rivulidae > Hypsolebias > Hypsolebias longignatus. Next base: position 7,208,126 of record JARVGV010001587.1, on the reverse strand, counting down.
ACATCTGAGTATTACCAGATTTACTGACTGGGAAAAGACACATTTCTAACTTGGCACAGTAGCTCATACATGTACACATATAAAACCTTGATATGTGACTACTTTTGAGACTAATTTATCTTCATAACGAAGGGAACCAATGTAAAGAGTGGATAGAGAGAAAACACTGAGCATACAAACTACCATATAATCATGTTCCAACCTTTTTTAGACTTTAGTTCATAACTATTAAATTAAAACAAACCAGATCCTTGTAGTAAAGTACATTTTATACAGATTTTTTATTATTATTATTATTATTATTGATGCCCATAAAATATTAATTTATTGAGTTTTGACTTGTAGTCCAGTTCAGATTTATTGCATAATGAGTATCTGCGGCACGGTGGCTCAGTTGAGCTGCCGCCTCTCAGCGAGAAGGTCACTTTATTGAATCTGAGCCGGGAGGCCATTCTGGGTGGAGTTTGCATATTCTTTTGTGTGGGTTTTCTCCGGGTACTCCGTTTCCTCCCACAGACCAAAAACATGCATGTTAGGCTGATGGGTAACTCTAAATTGTCTCTAGGTGTGAGTGAGAGAGTGAATGACTGTTTGTCTCCATGTGTCCTTGTGATGGACTGGAGGCCTGTCCAGGGTGTCCCCCACCTCTCGCAACATGACTGCTGGATATGGGCACTAGTGAACCCCATGACCCGAAAAGGACGAATCGGGTAAAGATGATGGATGGGTAAGAAGTGTGGAGTGGTAACTGCGGGTGTAAATGCACCTGTATCTACCACGACATATTCAGATTTTGTCTGCTCTGGTGGTTTAGAACACATTTTGTCATCACATTGTTTTTGGCGATCTGAGCACAAATCTATCTAAACAGGGTTTTCCTAACAAATCCAACACTGGTGACACTGTCTGGGACTATAGCTTTCTTTGTTAATAATTCCCGAAAATGTTTCAGAGCTTTAACGTTTTTACTCTTCACTTCTATGAGTCCTGTAAATAATCAAACCACCCCTGCAGATGAAGACTGATACAACTTGCAGGAATAAAAAAGTTCATTATTTGAGAGTTCGTTTAGCTGAAAAGAAAAGTGTGAAACCGAACAATCACTGTGAGAATCCACTAAATCACAGAGGCTGTGGGGTCGACATGGCATTTTCAGGAATTTTATCAAAAACATCTGCCAGTTCAACAGCAGAGCAGAAACATGTTTTACAGTAAAAACTTCAACTGCACTTAAAAGGCTTTTTATAGAGAAGCCTTTGGAAATATGTCGTAATCATTGCTTTTGTAGCAGCGTCTTTGTAACATTTTCAAAACACTACAAGGCAAAAAATATCTGAAGTTTGACATTTATAAATATTTTCTTCCCATGTTCCTCAATACAAGGCTGAGCAATATTATAAAAAAATACAATGGTGCTATTATAACAATATCAGTTTCCAACTTTAAAAAATGACTCCTAAACACATTGTCAAGGTCATTAAACACAGTCAGAAGAAAGTATTATGGTACAAACGTATCTTTAGATGCATTTAACCCCTTTTTGTGTCAGTTCTGTAAACATTCAGTAACTAACAAGACTAAAGTGAAGCAATTAGGAGGTGATTACTCTGTCTATATGTAGGAAGTGGTACATTACAGATGCATTAGCTCTCCTTCTGAATAAACAGTCCATTTGTTGCTATCTGACAGCACTTTGATCAGCAATAAAGATGCTATCTGGCAGCTAATAGCTTAGGCAGTGAAGCTAAACCAACATGCCCTTTAGTCTTATTAGTCTCAACAGACTGATTTATAAAATTTATTATATTTTAAAGAAAATTAGAAACTATTTTGCAGCAAACTATCATCCTTACTCAAATTATAGTCAAAGGACTAAATGATTCTTACCTTCCTCCAACAAGCTTGATACTACAACCATGAGCTAAGCCTCTGAGACAGGATGTGCACGAGGAGCGCTCAGAAAGTACGCTTTCCATTGCTTTCAATGAGAACTTAAGACCCGACCGGTATAAAATGGGCGGACTGTATCTCAGCAGAGATTTAAAGGGGAAATCATAAATTATAGCCACGTCAGAAAGCGTGCCAACACTCCATTTACATGATGCTCCTGTCACGTTACAGAGGTTTTCTACAGTAGCTTAAAACCTCATTAAAATAAAGTACTGACATAATCATTCAAATGGAGAAGAAAAAAAAGTTGTTTTTTGTAGCATTGTTAGTTTTCTTTATATTAAATTAATACTGTTAATTTTATTATATTCTGAATATGATTGAATCACAATTTTTTCTTCAACACACATTTAAGCAGTTTTTTTTAACCTCTTAAGTTCAAGTCAAAGAACTGAGAAACTTTATTTTTGTAGTTTATCAAACAATATTGATTAATTAAAGGGCGTGTGGTTTACTTCAATAGTGATGGCTTGACATGGGCACCAGTGACCCCGGAAAAAATGGGTAAAGATAATGGATGGACTTCCTTAAATCCCCTAAAGATAAACAGGAGGAACATTCAAGCTTTGCTCACTATAAAAACTATAAAGCTGTGCAGTAATTTATATTCAAACAGGACATACGTTTGTTCAATTAATTGGATATAAAACTATTACAGGAAAATGTGCTATATTTTACATATAAGTTCAAAACTGAAAAACCATAACAAGAAAACAGAACAGCTGAGACAGGAAATAAGTTGAGCAAAGTAGTTCTTCTTATATGTAATTACTTTTAATGAGCCTTTTTTTAAAATGCATAATAGAAGAAGTATCTAATTAATCAGGACATCTGTATTGGCCTTTAACTACTCAACATCTGGCTGGTTATATAAAAAGAAATTTCCCTTTAACTCCTCAGATTAATTAAGATATTTTGCCCGAGGCATCTTGTACTGCTATTAAAGCGTGGTGGAACAAAGGAAAGTTTTCTCCATCTTTAAAACATGCTCGATGCGTTACAACAGACAGTAAGATGACTGCTTCAGCGCTCCTGCTGACGGGAAAAAAAGATCTGAACGAGTCGAACGAAATATGAAACTAAACAAGATGAAAGTCAGCTGTAGTCCAAAGAAGAGTTCAAATTAACTTAGCTGAGCGTCTCTATGAAGTCCGTCTGGAAGCTCAGCTTACGAAGATAAAAACTTTTGTGAATCAGCTCTAAGATATCAAAAATGCTGTTTAATGTTTGTTCAATCTTATTTAACTGGGTTTCTTTATCAGAAGTAGATCTTGCTTAACTTCAAATACCAGGAAACGCCTTGTAGCTGCTACTTGCCCATGTAGTGATGATGACTTTATTTATGTGAATGCTCCTGCCAGATGTTGGTTGCTGTCTACCACAGTGCACTAAGATTCACTGGTTGTAATTACCGTACTCATCACTGCTCTCTGTACTCATTGGTCAGTTGATCATTATCTACACGTAGGCTCACATCTTCACTATAACGTGCACTTAAAATCCTTTAATTTTCTCAAAAATAGACAGTGAGCCTTGTAATCCTGTGCACCTTATGCATGAATTCTGGTTGTGCTTACTGACCTCAAACCAGTTTTATGTTGTTATTGTGAATGAGTTGAATAAAGTTTGACTTATCTGTTTTGTTCACTTAATGCACCTTATAATCCGGTGTGCCTTATAGTCTGAAAAATATGGTATAAATCACTCCTTGGTCTACTGCCTTCATATATCTCCTCCCACGTCACATCATCAGTGCAGTTACGGCGTGCGCTCTCAGGCCATCATTACCTGCAGCGTCCCCTCAATGCGGACTGAACTCGGCAAAAAGGCCTTTTCTTCCTCTGCTCCTGTAACTGGAACACCTTGCGACAAGATCTGAAGGTGTCCGATTCAATAAGGTTTTTTAAAGATTTGATAAGGTCATTAGAGAAATCTAAGCAAATATGTTGTTGTTTGTATTTTACCTTGTTTTACATGTTGATTTTATTGTTTTATAACACTAATTTTATTTAACTGCATTTTATTGTTATTTATTGTTGTCTGTCTAAAACAGGCCTCTCGTGAAAATGAGTCCTCGTGACTCAATGAGGCTAACCTGTTTATATTAAGGAATTAATTTAAATTTAGATGACACAAACTAAAATATGTAAAAACAAATTATGGCAGCACAATGACTCAATGGTTAGAACTGTTGCCTCACAGCAAGAAGGTCCTGGGTTCAATCCCCGGTTGGACCTGTGGTCTTTCTGTGTGGAGTTTGCGTGTTCTTCTTGTGTGTGGGCTTTCTCCAGTTTCCTCCCAGACCAAAAACATGCAGGCAGGTTAGGCTGCCTTCAGGGCCAGGTCACCCTTGCAAAAGAGATCTGTGATCTCAATGGGATTTGCCTGGTTAAATAAAGGTTAATAATAATAATGATACTAAAAATAATAAATATTGCAATAAACAGTAAAATGGAATGTACAAATAGCTGCTAATGCACAAAAAGAAATTCACATCAAATGTATTTGTTTAATATTGAAAATAATGAATTTAATATACTCAGTGCTTGTCTCACTATTCTCCTTCTTTACAGTCACTCAGTTTGCAGACAGCCTGCTCTTGGTAGATTTACACACGTCCCCATATTCCTTACATTTCTTGACTTCTTCCTGATGTGTACTTTTAATATTTTCTCTAAATTGAATTAGGACCGTCAAGGGGATAAATATTTATGCAATTACTTGTTTTACAAGTTTTTAGTTAATATAATTTAATTGGCATTATGCTGAAGCAATCAAAACATAAATGATCCAAAAGGCTGAATACTTTTTACACAATTAGTCTTTTTTTTTTTTTTTTTTATGAAGTTGCAACTATGCTGATCTGCAAAACTCAATCCATCCTGTGTAAGGCATCAATCATCAAGCCAACCTAATGAGAATAAAGTCACAAGCTCCCACTGGTCTTTAACACTCCATCGCAGCTACTAAACCAGATGTTTTAGAGAAGCCAAAGCCAGATGATGCTAAAATGCACATGCATGATGTCAGGTTGAATCCCTAATATCTGACATGGTCACCCCTCAGTCTCAGGTGACAATCTGTCTGCAGTCACCAGACGTCAACACGCTCCACATTAGCACTGGACACACAAACAGGATGATTCCAAGATGCTGTAAATCATGCCGAGACCACTTAAAATCTTTATAGCTCGTTTGATATTATGGGATAGATCATGAAATCTCCTTCACACTTCACATCCTCTCCTCAAGCTGGACATAAATCCCACGCTGCTCACATTTCACAGCCTAGAAACCTCTCAGATTCAAGACAACATCTCATCAGTCTGCAAGGACCCAGATGTAGAAAATAAATTTTAACAAATCAACAAATTTTAATATTTCTGGAAGAAATAATGATGGCACAAGAAAACTTTTATTTATTATTTCCTTTGTGAGATAAACCATTCTTGCCTATAGCTTGCCTGGTGGTTCACATCTGGTTGCCCTGGGCAACTAGCCAACCGTTGCATTAGGTTTTACCATCAAAGCCACTTATTAGGTTAGCTAGCACACAAACGGTTTAGTTTCACTAAACTTACTGTGTCAATTTGTTCTTTCATTGTAAAGTGAACCGTTTTTTTGAAAAGCATCATTTTGATCTGGAGCACTTCGCTGCAATCATCCACAGTTCAGCAGACACAAGTGTCATCTTCATCACCGTCATCCTCGCACATCTCATACTTCTATTCAATATTTAGTGTCATTTTACTCATTCTAACAGCTTTCCCCCAAAAAAAACCATCATCGCTGCTTACATAAGGTTTTTTATGGTAATACAAAAGTTTTGTTAGTTTCATTTGTAAACTTAAATGAAATCAAATCAAGGCAGGGACATGAATGTGTGTGAGCTAAAGATTTATCCCTTGAAATAAGCTTTGTGGCCCCTTAAAGGCCAAATTACATGCACTCTTATCAGGACACGGAAGACAATAAACTGTGACATCCAACCAAATCAAGTGCCCATTAAAAAGGAGCTAAAACTAAAGTCATTCAAAAAAGCAAAATATTTAACTCTGTTCATATAAACACAATTAACTTTAGACCAGTATTTGTCAAATTGGCTGAGTTACCCATTTTTGTGTTTACTAAGCTCATTACATTGTGGTGGCCATCATGAATTAAGTTGACATCCAGTTATTACTTAGAGCATTTTATCAAAATCTGTCAACTTCAGCTGATATTTTGCTAACAGTACAGCAAAGCAGAAGCATGCTCTTACACACACACGGGGAAATTATTGTTTAATCATCACCTCTTGTCTTCAGTGTGTGATAATTAAACTTTGATATAAGGCAAGCGTTGATGCCAAATACAAAAACACGTCGTTTAGACTTCAGCACAGTTACGCTCTTTAAAATTAATGTGCTCAAGTAGTTTTCAGCACAAAATATAAATATTTACAAGAACATTACGTGGCAGAAATGGGACACGTTGCACCACCACACTGTGCAAAGCAGCTTTCTGAAACCCAGATTCAGAAGAAACTCAGACTCCTCCTGTTTTCAGCTAAAGGAACCACAGATAAACCAAAGAGAAGAGTCCCAAGCTCATGTCTGACAGCGCTCTGCCCCCTTTGAAAGAGAACGTGTCCCTCAGCAGCCAGTTGGACCGACCACATCTCATTTGCCTACCAAATCCTAGGAGGTGCAGGATTTATGGACTGGCACATGGCAAGAATCTATACATTAATAATTCATCAAGTGTGGATGCATGTCATCATCTCTTGTGGTTTGCACTTTAAGTTAATTAATCAATCATGTGGCAGAAAAGGCCAAAAACAAAAAAGATTTTTAGTGCACGCAAAGCGTCTTTGACCCAAGAAGAACAGCAGATTTCATAAAATTGTTATGAGGATGCAGCATCTTCTGAATTATGTAATCCTCACACCGCAGCCATTAACTCAATGTGATGCTGAGAGAAACGTGAAATTCACTTTGACTCTGGAAGAGACTAAACTTGACCAGATGTGAAGCCAGCTGCGGTCCTGATGAGGCACACAGACCAGCAGAAACCTGCAGCAGCAACGGGACATTAATAATCACGGTGCAACTTTTAGGCTTAATCGGAAGTTATAGGCGCTAACACGCATTCTGATCTGGATGCTGCGTGAAGACGCGTGCGCTGCGGGTCTGCAGCAGCTACCTTTGGCCGGCATCGCTCCCGAACGAGCTGGTGGTCCGGAGCGGGGTGGAGGCGTTGACCCAGGGGGGCTCCGGGCTTTTCTGACCATCCGTCTTCACGTCTGGATCAATCTCCGACGGCGACGGCGTGAGTTTGGCGCCCGCCATGCCTGCGGAGCGGAAGAGTCAGGGACCGCAGGAAAACCGCATCCTGGTCTTACTGCTGGTGCACGAAGGCGGAGGGGGGGCGTCTCCTTCCCTCCGAGCCTCTGAGGGGATGATCGGGTTGTCTCCTGCGCGTGGAGTCTCCCTCCATCCCCGATGAGCTTTAAGGGCACTAGCCAGTGCAGATGAGATCCACGCGTCGTCACGATGTAAACGTCACGCGCTCCGCCAACCCGTCACTTACATAACAGCCACGGTTAAAGGTGCTCACGGCAAAGTATGAAATCAAATACAGAAAAAAAAAAAGGTTTTCATGAACTACACCCAACGCTGGAGTTTGACTGCGTTCACTCCGGTAGTTTTACTGAATGGAACAGTGAAGTGTGGGTCCACACTCAATGTAAACAAAGCTGCCAGAGCTTGAGTCACGTGACTGATCTACATTAGACTGGCTGTACAGGTAAACAAATATGAACACGGGAAACAATCCGTGAGAAGTGGAAATATGAACGTAAATTAGTTAAATGACTAATAAAAACTAAACAGCCAAAAACAGCTGAGTAAGAAAACTGCAGCTTTAATTAAATACGTTTGGGATAAAAAATAAAAAAAAAGAGCAGTTTTTTTTTTTTTTTGTTTGTTTGTTTGTCAGTGTCAGAGTTTCTTTGTCATACACACCACATGTGGTGCATGTGGTGGAACAAAATTGTATACACAGGGTCCCAGTTACATCCAACAAAATGTAAAAGAAAACACTAAGATCTAAGATATGAACTAAATGTTGGACTAAAAATAGTGGTACAAAAACAATACTAATTGTCAGCACTTTGAAACTTTTACTTTTTGATTTATTTTTAATGCGATCAGTTTACCTTCATGTTCCCCTGCAGGGATTTCTGACTATTTGAGTATAACAACTTTACATTGAAATCAAGTTCATCCCAAGAATTTTACTTAATTTTCCTGCTTTTTAAAAGAAGTATCCCTTAGAGACAAGAGTAGCTTTTAAGAAACCGCACATGCAAATAAGCAGGTGACCCTGGTCCAGGGCTTTATCCTGATGGTTTGCATGGAAACACACCTGCTCAAACGTCACCAGCAGACACACCTTGTCCTGGCTGGTTCAATGACCTTTTCATGATCTGCACAAGCCTGTTCATCACCACTTGATAACATCTAAAGCATTCAGGACAGAGGCACTTGAGAATCAGGATTAGACACTCCTGGTTTAGAGTGAGTTTCACCTCAGATCTCTGAAAGTCTCCAACAAAGAATTTCTACATATTTTGCTTCGTCCATCTTTCCTTTAACTCCAACTAGTTCCACAGTCCCTGCTGATTAAAACCACGCCTGCAGCATGAAGTTGCCACCACCATGCTTCACTGCAGGGAGGATTTTCTCAGTATGATGAGGTGGATTTGCCTCAGACATGGTGATGGTATACACTTGATGGCCTAAAAGTTGGAGTTTGGTTTCATCAGATCACAGGACCCTCTACCAAATGTGTGAGGAAAAAAATCAAACAGTATGTTTTTTTATTTTCTTTATTCAACACCTCTTTCCTTCTCTGATTAATGCCCTCTTGACCTGCAGTTTTTGTGGATGACTGGGTTTACTGGTGACATCACTTCCTAATACTGGCTTTATTTGCTCTGTTCAGGGTTTAAAACATTTTATAACCTAACCCTGATCTGTATACTCCACAGTCTGACCTGCATGAGTTCCATGGCGTCTCTTGCTTGCAGCTATTTAGAAGTTTTGCGCTAATGTTGAGTCTGAGGCTAACAGAACAGGTGCACTTCATTTGATTTACATAATTTAACGTTCAGATTGCTCACAGGTGAATCTAATTTAACTAATTATGTGGCCCCTGAAGGTAATGGTTGCAGCTTCTAACAGGGAAGCCGAATACAGCCAGATTTATGTATTTTAAAGTTATTCAAACATTTATCCACCTTTATCTTTAATATTCTAAAATAATTTGTGACAATTCTTAATTTATTCAACTTGAAAATCCAGTGAAGTACAAGGATGCAGGGTAAAATAAGAAAATCTATAGCAGGATTAATATTTTCATCCTTTTGCAGCACTGTTATATTTTAGTTTCTGTAAAACAATAAATACTAAACTCAATTTTATTTATGAAGAAGTTTCCTTACACAGATGTGATAAAGGAAATAGATGAAACTTATGCAACTAGAAAAAACAATGCATAAAACCCCATAACAATGAAAAATGCAATTTAAATTTTAAAATGACATTAAAGGAAAAAAAACAAAACAAACAAACAAAAAAAGCAACAACAAAAAAAAATCTGAAAATATTAAAACATTAAAAAAGTAACAGGCTTTTTAAAATAAGTGTTGCAGTGAATGAGAGAAGTGATAAGTCTGGCAAATAAACTTTATAAATTTACCATTAATACAAGAATGCAGCAAATTATTACATTTATTACATTTTATTTAAATTAGTGGTGTGTCAAATGTTTTTAAACATGCATTTAAATAAAAAGTGCCATTTTTTAACCAACTTCACATTTTACTAAAAGTTAAGGCCCATTTAGCAGACGGCTGACAGCTGATGATGTTCTGCCTGAAAAAAAAAAAAAAAAGGACCAAAGTTGAATGATGATTAAAAACGCAGCCTTCGCTGAGCAAATTCTTGTGTCACAAACGCAGACCAGCCATTTCAGTTATAATTTCTCATATCCTGGTTATCATCTCAGCAGCCTGCTGCAAAGCTCACTCCTCTGTTTGCTCCTATAATATCTGTTTGTCTCTAATCACACCAGAGCAGCTCCCCAAGCTGAGCCATCAACTAATGCATTTAGGAAATACATGGCGGACTTCAAACTGGAGGCAACATTTTGAGTTTAACCCACTACAAGCTCATTAGCCGAGAATAAAGTTGGGATTAGATGCATGGAGCTGTGGTCCCAACTGGATGTGGACGTCTGGGAGGTAAAACAACAGATGCAAAGATATTTACTTATTCATGAGCGGCTTCCATCTCAAAAACATTAGTGGTCTATTGAGTCGATGCTTTCAGTTTAGATTATTTGAACTTAGTCTAAGATAATTTTGATTAAAATAACAGTTCTGTAATTAAATCCCGTCTTCATAAAATATTAAACATATCAGAGCTGATTGTACAGTTTAAGTCCAAGTTCTGTGTTTGCATTCCATTTTTACCTAGAAGTACAAATTGCCAACATATTACTATAAATCTACTTCAAATACTGTCATGGTTAAATATTGTTTTGTACCAATGCCTGACGTGTGTTTTGCTTGCTGCTAATAGGCAATGATTATAAGTCAATGCAAAAATTGACCTAAAGTTTTGGGTGATAGTCGCTGGGGGTCATCCCCAGTGCGTATTCTCAAAAAAGAAAACAAAAATTCACAAGATCTGTTTAAAATTTCACCATATCTTATGGACTGCTAGACAAATTTTAATGAAATGTTCAGGAAATTCATTTTCAAGAGAGACTGTTCAGGGAGCAGATGGTGGGGAGTTAAGGGCCTTGCTCAGGGGCCCAGGGTGGGGCGAATGAGGGTGGAGGCAGGTGTGGGTGTTTCACCTTTTCCACC
>JARVGV010001587.1:7176104-7192086 GCA_031762435.1 Hypsolebias longignatus | reverse complement strand
AAGATGGTGACAATTTAATGATTTTACTTCAACTTTTAACTTGCTGGCAAAGTCTGAAGACTTTTTTTTTTTTTTTTTGGGCCGATTCATCGATTAATCGATAAAAATATCGGCCGATTCTTCGATTGTTGAATTAATCGTTAGTTGCAGCCCGAACCTCTTTATAAACTGATGTAAAAAGATATAAGCGTGAAAACGTGAATGTTTTAATTTGCCCTCCCTACTGACTTTCATTCTTTCACCTCTTTGGCCAAATCAGAACAGAACAGGTCTTAAAATAAAAATGCTCAAAATGATGAGATCCTTTATTTAACACAAGAGCCAGATCGTTACTGTATGTTTTAAACCCAAATGAAAGTGTTTTCAGAACAAATGTCTCTCAGACTCTCATCATCTGCTTGTTTCTGTCCCTCTGAGTCCAGCTTTATTCTCTGTTTTATATTTGGCATTCTGAAACACAACCTTATTGTTTTATTTAGAATACTTTATCAAACTGACAGATTTGTCTTAGCTCATTCTGCAGTGCCTTGACAAATGTATCCATGCCCTTTGAACTTTCCCATATTATGTGTTGTTACAAAAACAAACTTCAAGCTTACTGGGATTTTATGTGATAGACCAACACAAATAACATCATAATTGTAAAGTGGAAAGAAAATGACACCGGGTTTACAGAAACTATTACAAGTAAAATTTCTAGAAGTGTTCTACTCAGTCCCCTTTAGTTCAATATATCAAACTAAAACCCAGTCAAACCAGTTGCCTCCAGAAGTCCTCTAAACAGTGAATGGATTCCAGTACATTATAGAACATTAATGATAAAACAGCATGATGAAGACCAAGGAACATACCAGACAGGTCTGGGATAGAGTTGTTGAGAAGTTTAAAGCAGAGTTAAGTTATAAAACTATATGTCAAGCTTCGGACGTCTCATGAAGATCTTTTTAATCCATCATCTGAAAATGGCAAGAGTAAGGCACAACGTAAAACCTATCAAGACATGGCCGTCATTTATTCAGACAGGTCGAGCAAGGAAAGCATGATTCTGAGAAGCATTCATGAAGCCCATAATAACTCTGGAGGAACAGAGATTAATAACAGCACAGGTGCAAGAATATGACTACAAGACAATCATGTACATCACAAAGCTGGTCTTAATGGAAAAGTGGCAAGAGAAAGTCACTGCTGGAGGAAACTTTAAGTCCAGTTTGCATTACGCTGCAAGACATGAAGGGGACACAAAAACACATGGAAGGATGAAAGATCAAAACTGAGCTTTTTGGACTATTTGCAAAACATGAGTGGCAGGAAATTAACTGCAGATCACCTTAAACCCATTATCTATACTGTCAAACATGGTGATGGCTGCATCATGCTGGGAGGATTCCTCTCTTTAGTAGGGACAGGGAACTTGGTCAGAGTGTATGGAGCTAAATACTGTACAGGACAATCCTGAAAGAAAAAACAAGTTGGCTGCAAATGACTTGAGACTGTAGAAGGTTCACCTTCTATCAGGACAACAACCCCAAAACATCCAGCCAATCTACAACAGAATGGGTTAGAGCAAAGCATATTCATGAGTTTGAATGGCCCAATCAAAGCACAGTCCTAATTAGAACTGGGAATCTCTGGATCCTGTCAGTAACTTATCAAATATTTTAGCTTGGAGCTTGTTATATTTATTGTATTTTGGATTAGTTCTGTTCAAAAACAGTTATTTAGATAATGGCAGCAACATAACATTATAATAAACTATTTATACAAATCATATAATTTAAAAGCAACCAAGTGTCCAAGTAGAAGGTGAACTAACATCTGATGACTGACAGACAGCTGAGTCACAGATAGAAAAGGCTGCCACTGGAGTTTTTTCTCAAATAACGTGTCAAATCCGTGATCACTGAACCACAGCAGCTATTCTGATTATAACACATTTTCTTGATTGCTTTGGCCGAACGAGGAGAGGAAAAAACAAACTGGTAAGTAGGCACAGGCAGTTTCAAACACAAATCTGTCAGAATGTCTTCGTCTCTAATTTTACAGTGATATAAAACAAACTGAAGTCATCATAATCAAAGCAAAAAGCTAATAAAACAAATTATTTTCTTATTATTGGCTGCTCCCTTCTTCCACAGCGAACTGTCGCACAAAGACTCGGCAATTATTTTTACACCAGATGTCCTTCCTGATGCAACCATAGACCACCGAGCTACCACAGCCCTCTGTGTGGAGCAGAGAGCTGCTATCTAAGGCATCCGGGTGAGCAGATGGAAGGGGTTAATGGCCTTGCTCAAGGGCCCAGAGTGGGGCAAATGAGGATGGAGGCAGATGTGGGTGTTTCACCTTTCCCATCCACATTTTGATGTTGTCAGTACTGGGAGTTGAACCGGCGATCTTCTGATCACAGGCTCACCTTCGCTAACCACTGCGCCACCACACCACAAAGTAAATACTGTAATATAAAAATACTGGTTATGTAACAATGTTCAGTCAGGTCATCTGAACGGTTTCTTTTTTTGCTGAGATGTTTCGGCCTTCATCCACAGGACTTCTTCAGTCTGAGGAGCCACCAAACAAACTGATTCCCACAAACAGCATACTTCATAGTGGGAAAAAAAAATGGCTTGCTGGTACTTGGATCCACTTTGGCATGACTGTCTCAGAGGAGTTGACAGGGGAGAGGGCGGGCCCCGGAGGCAATCTTAGCACCAGGAAACAGTTTTTGTTGTTGTTTTTTTTCACTGTGGAGTATGCTGTTTGTGTGAACGTTGTTGTTTACCTGGATTACTGAGCATGAACTTTGGTGTATTGGTTATGTAATTTGATTTTTGTTAAATTTGTTAAAATTTGTGTAAACTAGTGCAACAAAATGAGATCTGTGATTGAGGAAAACACTCTGTGTGACACTGCATCTCCAAATCCAAATGCCTCCAACTTCACAGCTGTTCACAAAATGATGGCAAGCTAACTCCACTGATGCTAATTGAGTAGACAAGTCAAAAACACAGAAGTTAAAGGGGCATATTCATCCAAGATCCACAGACAAAGATGTGATGGCTCAGAAGAGATGAAAAATCCAAGTGTAAAACTCCATCTCACTTTCTCAGAACATTTCCCTGATTAGTCTCCCTATGTGCTTTACCTTTAATTATCCTTCTCACCGGTGCCATCGCTCTGAGACTGTGCCCTCAGCCACGACAGTGCTCTGATGATTTCACACAGAGACCCATTAAAACCCTTTGGGAGAAAAACATTAAATGTGTGTGAACAAATAAATCAGAGACTTCCACAAGTTGAGCTTGTCAGGAATGAAGAGCCTCAAATGGCTCCAACAGAAACCATTTATAGGTCCAGTGACTGTGTGCATGAAACATCATAAAAAAATAAAACAAAGAGATCATGCTGGGGCTCTCAGTTCTGTAACAGCAACAAGCATCTTTACACTAACTGCATGTTTAAGGCAGAGCTAATCTGCAGCTGATGAGAGCATGTTTAGAGGACTTTGAGTGTCGCCCACCCACTCTGAGCTGAAGGTATGATTAATACCACCTATGGTCTGAACTCCTGCTCGCAGAAATGTGCAGGTTTCCAGTAACAAGGGTTTTGTTTAAGCACAGCAAACTTTTATATAGGATAGTAGTCAGAAAATCTATTTTGATCATAATTTGAGTAAAATATGTTTTAGTTTTTTAGTTCTGTATAATAAAGTCATATTTTGACAATATGTATAAGAGTATGCATAAAAAATGAGTAAGCCATTTCATAATTAAGGGCCTAGGATAAAAAAAAGAAACATATTTCCTGCAGCCTTTCATGACAGAGTAATAATTCAAGATGGCCAGGATGGTGATTTGTTTTTAGTTCCTCTGTCTAGTCATTGACTTAGTGGACAAACTAAAGTCAGATATTCCATGTTTTAAAACTTTTTGTAAATGAGGAAGTGGTCAGTCAATTATTCAATAAGTCAATGCATTAGATATTAGAGGAGACATTTGTGCTACATCATTGGATCATTTTGTATCATCATATGTATGTAAGCTGATTCCACAGGTGTGTCCAAATTTTTACTGAATCTCAAAGTGTTTGTAAAAGTCTAAGTTGAATTTCAATCATTTTGAAAACGAGCCTTTGTATTTTTTCAGCTTTTGCATCACCCCCTTTGTTTTTGTTTCTCATCTTTTCAGCCTCGTAAACTCACTGAGATGGAAGTAATGCAGACATCAAATCCCTGCAGTGATGCTAGAAAATCATTGCAAACAGAACAGCTGCTTCCATCAGTGCAGGATGATCGTCTCAGGAAATTTTATTCAGGTCTGATTTGGGTTCTCAGTTCCTATCCAGCCATCTATGCAACTCCAATCATTATAAATTACGTAAGTTTGCATTTATGTTAAAACTTCAGGTTCAAGAATTTTATCAGGATTACTTTCAGTGAATTCAGAAATGAATTACAAAAACAACGGGTCTTTGTTTTGCTTGTGATGCACTGACAGAATGTTATATTACAGATTCAAGTCAGTGACAAATGAGTGGCTGAGAAGAGACTTTGCTCGTCAGAATCTTATGTCGGGACTTTATTGCCACCGTAAGCTCAGATATTTGACACTTGAGAAGCCATCAGCCGCTGATTAGGTGACCAATTAGCACAGCTGACTCTGTTTACATTACTGTACCTCCATCAGCAGCATGCCTTGACAGGAACAGAAAGCCCAGCATGATTAGACATGCAGACAAAGGATGAATACAAGTAATTGGTCCTCCTGGTTCCATCTGATTCAATAAGCAGTCAATCAAAGGATGCTCGGCCATTATATGGTGTGTCAGACTTTGATTGAGGTTGATCCCCTCCTTTTACTAAAAAAAATAAAAAAAACATTCAAACTAAAATATCTGATCACTCACAAGTGTATACACTTCCTGGACGTCAGTTGGAAAGCATATATGTATAAAACAACTGCAGACAGTATTCTCTCTTTTTCTCTCACACACACACACACACATACACACACACACTCGCGCTTGTCAGACTCGTGACTTCAGCGTGATTATTCTTCTTCAGCACCCACACAGTCAAGTTGTCATTATGGCCCCCTGACACCCAACCCTGAAAATAACGACGATCTATCTAGGAGAACGATTTTCACCCACCCAACACACACACGGGCACACAAATCCAAACTGTGTTTCCAAAAAAGATACGAAGTCTCACAGACCCTAACGGCACAGAAGGGTCTAAGACTGTAGAGGTGTCAAACGTCAACGCACTTTGTCCGCAGAGGCACACACAACCACACTGTGAAACTCATCCACAGTGACAGGCACTGCTTCACACGTCATTTGCTTTCATCGCTGCGTGAAACAAAAATATCTGATGCTTCGTAGCCTGGATTTCCTGACGTATGAGAACACAACAGCATAACTACAGCCAGTAAGGTTTAGGTGGAGCAAATGATCGAGCATGACGTAAACTGATCCCAATGTATGTCTTATTAAGAGGCCCAGTGTTAATCACACCACATGGCAGTCCTTTTATGCCATTTAGTAACTATTTAACTATTTTTTAACATGTCTGACTTTTCTATATGGTCAGGATTCTAACCCATTATAAATAAAGAAGCATTTTATGAATGAATGCATAATCTCCTGCTGCTTGCATGTCAGAGTTATGAGTCAAGCTCTCTGGTGATTAATTAATGCTCAGAGTTTGTGATAGCCATAGCAGTTATCTTAAATCAGGTTGACTTCAAAGTTTAATCAGTTTACCCATTCTAAACCCATTGATTTAGAAGATATTCTGCTAACAGACAAACACACACACACATACCACACAGACACAGGTAATTACATTACACGCTTTTCATGGCAGCAGGTAACGAAAAATATTATTCCATCAATTCACAAAACCAACATCTAAAGTTACACAATCTAAACTCAAGTCCATGAAGAATATTTATTGTCTCGAACCAGCAATCAGAATCAACACACAGCAGCACATCTTGCCACGTAATATAAATCAGTCAGATTTTAAAAAGTTATTTAAAAGTCATGACACGTGGTATTTTAATCTGTTAGTCTTGATTTTGTTATTTAAATCTGCAGAAACAGACATAACTCACTATGGTGGATAAGTGTGCCCTGCCCCCTGCTCCAACACTCAGAACCAACACCCTGTGCTTTTTTAGAACCTCATTTCATTAAGTGACACGCCAGGAAACTTTACTGCACACCTTACAGTTCCCTGGAGACGTTTTGTTCCCTGGAGATGCCAAGTCATGAAAATGCCAATCCCTGCATTGTGACACCTGCTTCAGGTTTTACTGTATTCATTATGGTTCTTTCTGAAATATAATGTATTGTTAGTACAAGCTGTGCTCCAGCTTGTTCTGCACATATTGCAGGGCTGTCAGTTTGATCTACAGCACCTTCAAATGCTGAAAAATACTTCATCAAGACACTTAAATTGCTCCCGAGGGCGGTAAAGAATATTGGTTTCCTTCACCTCTTTGTGTGTGTAAACTGATAAATATGAAACATGATTATAAAGTTCAGAGTAATGTTAAGGTAGAAAAGTCTTGTGTAGATGAAAACTTCTGTCTTTGATTTGTTTGTGAACTACAAGTTTCAATTCATTGTGATGCATACACGTTTTACAACATTTAACGTTCTATATTTATGCTCTTAATTACTGGAATAAGCTTCAGTTTATTCAAGTAATGCATTAGTGTGAATGTCAAGTTAACATTCACATCAATTCCTTACTTTTATATTTTTCCTTGTTTTCTTGCTATCTACTGTATTTGTGTATACTTTAGCCATTTTTATATTAAAATGTTCAGCTCACTCAGAACATGGGTGCTATGACTTTTGTTTCTTTGTAACTTTAAAATACTTACTCCATGGAAATTTTAATTTAAAACAGTTGAATTTAAAACATTTAAATCTCTATTTCCTTCAAAAACATTGTTCTCTTTGAATCCTGCCTCAGTATACTTGATCCACCACAGTCTTCTAATGCTGCTTTTCTTTAGCGTCTTGATACTTTTAGCTTTTAGCTAGCCTCTTGCGATTTTTGCGCCTTTTTTTTTTAGGTTTTTTTCTACTTTTCTGCTATTTTTAGCTTTTAACTAGCATTTTGATTATTTTAGATTTTTAGCTAGCATTTTGATACTTTTAGCTAGCATCTCAATACTTTTAGCTTTAGGCTAGCATCTTGCTATGTTAAGCTGTTAGCTAGACTTTTGCTATTTTTTAAGTTTTAGCAACTTTTCTGCTATTTTTAGCTTATAGCTAGCATTTTGATACTTTTAGCTTTAAGCTAACATTTTCTGACCTGCACTTTTTAGCTCAATCATCTCAGTTTCAGCTTCTCTAGCAAATTCCACCAAAGTCATTCAGTACTCAGCATTTAGCATTAACTTTATTTTAACAGAAAATACAATTTCTCTAGTTAGCAGAAGTCATTTTAGGGCACTAACACCCCCGTCACACACCCCTCCACACACACAAAATAATATACTGTACTGTACTGTTTATGTAAAATTACTGTCACTTTCATATTGCATTATGATTTTCTATGAAGCTTTTACATTAGGCTACTCTAATTGTATTTGTTGCCATATTAAACTAGACTCTGCAAGAAGAGATGTTTTATCTTAATTCAACCTCCCTAGTTAAATAAAAGAGCAAATAATATCTAAAATAAATCTACCATCCTTGGACAGCAAAATATATTTGATGTATTGAAGAGAAGTGCTGAAGCATACATGCAAAAGCAAACATGCATCACAATGTGTTGCAGTTCTTCACTTGAAGTTCAGAAGAAGAAAAAGTGACAGCTAAGATGGACATGAAAAATGTACTAAATGCTTACTTTAATGGGCTAGAAAGAGGTAACACACATTTCTTTAGGGAAGACAGGTAATGCTGGATTTAACCACATGTCTCAGAGGGCAGAAGGATGAGCACCTGACTTTATTCCATCAGAACAACTGGAACAAGCAGAAATTGGTACAAACAGACTAAATGAATAATAAAAGAACAACATAACTGCATTAAAACAGATAAACTGTCCAGGTATTTAAAAAAAAGGCAAAAATTAGAGCAGTAAAATATGTTACATATGAAAGCACTACTCAAACACCCACGATGTATGGGTATAGGTCTCAGATGAATGCTGCTCACACAGTTTGAGTCAGTGCCACCACGGCCCTTTGCAATTAGATCAGATATCTTCACACAGCATGCAATCACTAAAGTTCTAGGCACGGATAAATCACCTCCCCCTCTGCTTGGGAGAGAGGTTCCCTGTGGACAGGTAGTTTCCTGGGTCTCACTGCTAACAAACTAATTGTCTCGGCGCACCAAGACTTTGCAGGACACTGACGGGCTGCAACAATTAGAGGAGCCCCATCTCCAGAAGTGGCTGTATTGTTTTCACCAGGAGAGAGGCATCACATGTCAGAAAGCCCATATGATGTGGTGCATGACATCTTCTAAAAGACATTCAAACTTTCTTTTACACACAGTGCTTAGTGTCATTCTTTTTACCACAAACACTCAAGGTGCTTGTGGAGCCCACTCCTCTTTTCAAGATGGAAGCAGAACAACAAACAGCTGACCACAAACAGCCTGCACAGATGACACATCCCGATGCTTCTAAAGCTTCAGATTACAAGAAAGTCACCGCTCTTCATTTTCTTCAACTCACTTGTATGCTGAATTTGACACCACCCCCACCAAAAGAATATATAATAATTTTTTTAATCTATATAATTTTAGAACTTTATCCGCTTCAACATCTTAAATAACAAAATTTCACATGGAATAAAAACTTAAGCAAACCTAATGGGCTGCGTTATATATTTTAATTGTAATAAAAGCAATTAGGTTGTGTAATATTTACAGATGTGTTAGTTTCAAAACATTTGCACAGTTCTGTATATTTTAGTATACAGTAAATCTGTTCCATCAACTTTGTGAGATTATTATTTCAATACTTGAGTTTAGATGCACTGGAATGACCCTGTTACCTTAAGAAAGAACAAAATAAGATTCAATATGGACATCAAACATAACGCTTGAATTTAATTTTGTTTGCTTTTGGTAACCTAATGTCTTTGTGGATTGTGATTTTCTATCACTTGGTGAGTAATCACTGCCTCTGAAGACCTGCAAACAATTACCCTTTATATTCAGCTTCCTGTATGATGAACACACGAAATTAACGCAAAGATCAGTCGAGCTGAATCTTCTCAGACATAAATCTCTTTTATAGCACACAATTTAAGGGAAAATTAGCTTAGTCTTTTATACAAAGGAACATAAAGTCTTCCAAGCTCACTGGGTATTCCTCACATTGAAGCATTCACACAGTATTTGAGGAGATAAAATATCTTGTGTGTGTATTCTTGGCATTGTTTCCAGATTGTATAGATCTGTAGCCATGCAAGCATACAACGTCTAATCAACCCATGTGACCACAAAATCAATCAGAAAAAACTCAACCGGATGAAATATTCATACAAACAACCATAATCTTTCATGTCATCTTAACAGCTAATTCAATACAGCACAGTAAAAATGCATATCTTTTTAAAGAAAATAAGGAGTCTTACAGTTAAATAACTGTAAGAACTTTTGTTTTTTTTCAAACGCAACAGTGCATTACTGTGAAAACGGACTTGTACTGAAGGAAACAATACACCTGCCAACAAAGAAATTATTGTATTTACTGGGAGAGCATAAAGACCATGCGGGGGAGGGGTGGGCAAACACTTTGCTGCTCTAAATGCTATGTGCACATAAAGGTGTTGCACTGAAATAAAACATGCTGGCAACAATTTCCAGCAGGAAGCCCCAGAGACAGAGAGTGAATACAAATAAATAAGAACACAGACATCGGAGGCAGCTCAACAGAAATACATGATTTACATAAAGTTTGGGTTCAGATTAAACCTTGGACATTTTATTTATTTATTTATTTACATTTTGGGGGAATCTGTGGCTGAGTGGTTAGAGCAGTCGTCCTCCAGTAGGAGAGTTGGGGGTTCGATTCCACCAGCAGTCACATGCTGGAGCAAGGGCAAGACACTGAACCTTTCATTGTCTCCGATGTGCGTCCCATCGATATATGAATGTGATAAAGCACTGATTATTTTTTGTGTAGATATAGCAGAGTCCTGTATGAATGGGTAAATGAGGGCACACATTGTGTTGTAGTATCCTGACAAGACAGAAAGGTGCTATATAAGTACAGTCCATTTACATTTATACAAGCAGCAACTCAGGAAGCCTTAAACAGAAACCACAAAAGCACTCGTAGAAGGTTACAGTCGTTCTCCTGGAACGCATGTGGCAGCTGCTGAATACTACACTGATGTTTAATGATAACACGATGTGCTTTCTGTCAGATGTAACCACCAAGAAAATAATCAAATCAGCACAACTGTTGCAAGCACAGCAACACAAATGGACAACATAAATATGTTGGTTCAGTTTAGTCACAGACTCACTGCAGACATAGTAACCAAGTTACTCTATAAAAGGGGCGGTGACACTTTATAAGGAAGCTCAGCAGGGAAGTAATATACTGTAGTGGCGCAATTACTTTAGTATTGAAAATAAATTGTAATGTTAAAAAAATAGCTTGTTGACTCTGGTGTTTTAGTTGACACAATTTTTTAATTAAATGACTGTGTTTTAATTTCAAATAAAGCAAAAATATTGTGATACATTTATAGAACTTTACTTTAATACTGCACTGCAAAATAAAATTGCCATTTTTGCATAAGGTTATTCTTCCATCAGAACTAGAGACGCAACTATCAGATTTGAATTATTGTTATCAATACCGATATCGGAAAAAAATCTTGATCAGTTATCGTGACAATGTAATTGATCCATAAAGACAGGAACTAATTGCTGTTTATTTTAAATATCTGCCAACCAAGCTGGTGAAGCTATTGTTTTCTTTTCCTCTTATGTCAGCTCCTTTATTATTTATTTTACATTTTATTTAAAATTTCTAAACCATTTGAAAGGTTTTTTTGAAGTTTATTTTTTCATGTTTGACCAAAGTTGTCAACCTTTGTTTTTGTCAGTTTCAGTATCTTTATTATTATTTATTTTACATTTGATGTTATACTTATAATTGCGCTGATTGAACAAAAATAATGTTGTGTTGTTTTTACACGTTTGACTAAGTTTGTGAAGCTATTGGTTTTATTATTTTTTTTTTGTGTGCTGCACTGGTGCAGAGTTTTCAATAAATTTGTTATTCGGTACATTTATGTCTGTGTTTAAAAAAAAAAAAAGAAATATTTTAAGTTAATTCAGCACCATTTTTCTGTATCACGTCGATATGGCATCGGTATTGATCAATACCAAATCTTGGATATCGGTATAGATATCGGAAGTGGAAAAAAGTGGATCAGTGCAGCCCTAATCAGAACCTCATACGAGCCTAAGCTTACTGTGAAATGTTCAGCTGAGATGCACCCGCATTTTGTTCATAACTGTATCATGTAAAAAAAAAAAAAGAGGCTTACAAACAAAAGTTGCACATTAGTGAACAAATTAATAGGTTTTAAAATATATATAGTATAGCAAGTCAAATGGGAGTAGGAAAAGAAGAAACGCTGAAGCAGAGCTCTTTATTTTCTCTCTGCAGGGAATTAAAGAAGTGTTGATCCTTCAGAGATGGCTTCATTTCAGCACCACAGACAGCTCCACCGTACTCCACAGTGGTTCAGGCATTCTTCCCCTCACGGTTGTAAACAGCATCTGCTGGTTCGTCGCCACAACCACAGCAATAACTGAGGAGACTCCCAGAATCTCCAGCTCTCCATTGACTGAAGTGGCACTTAAGAGCCAAAGAGTGGGACATTTTCTACTCAGTCATTTAAGAAAAGGCAAACCAGCCACCAGCTGACTTTTTCACATTTCTTCAACTAAGCTTGAACGTTTGATGCATTTATTTTATTTTATTATTATTTCAGTAGCAGGATAGTCAAATACTGCATCTTTTTATGTCTAAAGGTTCCCAAAGCAATAAATAAGTAAATAAATAAATAAAAATAAAAACTTTGAGGCTTTGAAAATATTTAAAAACAAGGTTTTCCAAAGCATTCATAAGCTAATATCGTGCTTGTTATTGTACAAATAGGTGCAAGTGCCACGCAGCCCCAAGGTTTTCTAAACAAGTTCCAGAGTCTTCGTTTTCACTAAGAAACCTCTTGGGGTTCTGTTTATTTTTCTATTTCTTTATTAAACTGCACATAAAACCAAAAGTTAAACCCTGCCATGTCTCTAGATGGTTTTTTAAAAAGCTTGTTTTTAAATATGCAGCAAAACCATAAATATATAAAAGATATATTAGTTTAGAAGCCCTTGCTCATTATATTATTCCTGGGAGAGTGTAAAACACACAGACACACACAATATTACAGAGGCCCCTCCAGGAATATCCTTGGGCAGCCTATTACGTTATGGTGCATGAAATAAGTGGTTTTCTTGCTACCTGTCTTCATTCTGAAACGTCTGGTCTCCCAGCAGCAAATCTCTGAAGCGGTAGCGAGGAGGAAGTGGAGGCACCTCTGAATCCACGTCAGCCATCTTGAGGGACGAGATGTCCAGAATAACGCCAGAGTTGCTGCAATTATTTTTCTGCGAGGTCTCAGAGGAGGGCCTGCATGACAAGAAGTGGAGCAGAGCAGCATCTGCTCATCAGCATGTCTGTCTTTGCTTCACAATGGTGATACAACACAATGTTGACAGCTGACGTTGATATGGAGGACATGAGATAATGACAAATCCAAGGCTTTTAAATATTAAAATATGAGTACAATAAAGACAATTAAGGGTGTGCAATGACTTACTTTGCATACAAGAAGTTTAGGACACAGTTGGTCAAGAACAAGATGGAGGACAAAGGCAGTAAAAAATCTACCATGGGGAATTATTTTTTCTTTGAGTAGTAATGAGTAAAATACAGTGATGCTATGTTATTTTAAAAGGCCTGGCATTCATTGAAAGGATGCATACTACTCACTGCACCTCATGACAGAGTTTTAGAATAAAATCAAATTATGCTGAAAATTTGAAGACTTGAAAAATAATAAGGGCAATCTCATCTCATCTAACAAGTTTGTCAGGACCTGTGGATGAATTCTTCCTTGTTGAAACGTTTCGTCTTTTATTCAAAATAGCTTCAGTCTGAGGAGCTGCAGTAAACGCAGTCTTATAAGCAGCACCTTCTTGTAGTGGATCAACCAATTTGTCCGTGACATCCAGAACTAGCTGTTCACATGACAAAGGAAGACCATCAGCCTCACAGCCAATCATTAGCACCCTGATGCCCGCTTGTGATTTGCAGAGGGCCGAGTGATACAAGCAATAACAGCATTGTAAGAAGGTGACAGTTGAACACGGAGGCCTCCACTCCTGTTTAATGACACAAAGATGGCCTCCTTCCCTCCTCTCTCAAACCATCGTTCCTCTCAATCAAGGATGTGAACATCTTCATCTCTGAACGAGTGACCGCTGGCCTGCAGATGAGTGTAGACCACAGAGTCCTGGCCTCATGATGTTGCTCTTCTGTGCTGGTTCATCCTTTTGGCCAGTGGCTGTTTAGTTTCCCCAGTGTAAGACTGATCACAGCCCTCCTGACACTGAACAGCATACACCTTATCAATCTGTTTGTGCCAGGGGACTGGATCTTTGGGATGGACCAGTCTTTGCTGCAATGTATTTTGGGGTTTGAAGCCACTGGGACGTTCTATTTAGAAAATAAACATCTCAGTTTCTCTGAAATTCCCACATGTGGATTGAGCAGAATTAATTAGTCTTATACAGTACTGTATAAACATAGCTCACAGATCCAGGAATATCTGCATAAGCTTGATGTTTAATATACAGCTGAAGCTTGAATTTTTACACAAGATAATTGAACATACAAACTAAAAAAAAAAAAAACATTCACAAGCAAAACAATTACATTTTCCAATTGCAAAAGTCTATTTTATGAACATCCTGTTCATAAACAGATGGGGAAAACAACCCACCTACAAAACAGGACTCGTTCACGCGTGCCTGCATAGTCTTGGCTACATAACGGAGCGTTGTATGTGTTCCCAGTGTGTCATGGAGTGTCACATGTAGAGAAATCTTCAGGAAATTACCTGTCGCCATGGGAACTCGATGATCGACGTGGAGGACTCATGATTACCTCTTGTGGGGGTTTTGAGTGAAAAAGAAAAAGAGAAGGGAGAAAATTTAAGAACACTTGTTATGCATTCACTTCTCCAAGTCTCAGAAGGAATATAATGTGATTACATAAACCACCTGTTTTACAGCTTGAATCTACCCAGAGCCAAACAAGTCTCAGGTTGCTGCTCTTTAAATAGAAAAGGATCAAATGGACATATTTTAATGTAACTGTACAGTTTATGGTGTACATTCTGATAAAACGCTGCTGGGTTAAACAGCTCAGCGTGTGTTTACTGACCCCCGTTATGGAGTACGATTTAATTTCTGCAAACATGGGGGTGTAATCCTAACGTTAAGCTAATTTCTTGCCCCTGAAGCATAACGGGGTGCAGAAAATGATTTTAAAAATGAAAGACATTACTACTGTAGTCTGTGCAGCACGAATCCATGCTCCGTCATGTTGAACACGTTAATATTGACTTTTGTGTGTTTTTTTTTCTACTTGAGCAAATCAATACTAAGCTTTCTTTACAGATTTATTTAATTTCATGCTTGAATAATCAATTAGGAAACAAAAATTGAATAATACAGTTATGTGTATGTGTTTGTGTCATTCTGTGGTCATCAGTGTAGGCAGCCTTGTGCACTAATAGCACTATGAGACAGGCCCTTCCTTATTAGTGTGAGCACAGAAGACAGAAAAGGAGGAGATGGCAAATGATGTTAGTGATGGAAGAAACTGAAAACAGTAAAGTATAAAAATGAGCATAAGAGAATGAAAGCAAAAAAAAGTGTTCCTTAGAGTAAAAAAAATAAACAAACTGCATTCATTATGCGAGTAAAGTAGGATTTTTTTGCTGGTAAATATGCAGAGAATACAATGTTTGAGTCATGATTACTAGATGACTAGTCATGATTAAAGCAATGTGAGCTCTGTAAAAAAGTGAGCAGCGATGTTCTCGGTAAGAAACTGTTTTCACATAATGCTAAGAAAGCAGATAAAGATAACTAAAACATGAAGGGTAGGCATAATTTCCAAAAGTATGAAAATTTACTATGCGTTCTTGCCCACTGAACTTCACACCAGGGATTTAGACTAAGAGACTGACAGTTGTAGTAGGTGTTTTGGTCAGACCTACAGGTATGTGCAGTAACATACACGTGCTGTGAAATAAAGTGTGGCTGTTTGGATGAGCTGAATTTCATTATATTCAATTAAAACCATCCTGAGAGGTAACTGTACGGTGATAAATGTAATTGTAAATTTAATCCCTTTGAATGAAAGTAATTTTATGGTGAGAAATCTGTCAGGCAAAATAAAAATAAAAACAATTTAAGTTAATTTACTCTGCAAAGACTCCTTGTGCTATATACAGTATCTTTTTTAAAATACAGATTAAGTAAACTTTGTGTATAGTGCAATTTATCTTGAAATCTTTTGCCTTCTTTATTGTAAAGGTTGCAGGCAACCAAAATTTTTGGAGAACAACCAGATTTTGTCTAAATTTTAGTTTTATGTCAACCTCTGAAAGTTAATACATTTGAAAGTGACTCATGTACTGTATAGCCATTTTTGCATGCTACGGTTCTGTGGCAGCCATCTTGAATCTGATTAATGCCACAAATTAATTCGTTGTAGATGTAGATCCAGTGGTAATTAAAATCTGCAAATTTGATTAATTTTCATGCAACATTTTGGTAACATTCAACCTTTATTTAGGCAGGTTAATCTCATTGAGCCTCGAGGACTCATTTACAAGAGAGACCTGGCTACAAA
>JARVGV010001587.1:7140239-7155500 GCA_031762435.1 Hypsolebias longignatus | reverse complement strand
TTTTAGACCAAATATTGCCGATTTAAACAAATATGCACAAAAACATGAAAATGAACACAGACATAGTGCTATACAACATTTTACACTCATTCTAGGGAGTTTATCAGTTAAAAAAAGTTAATTTTGGGTTTAGTTCCCCTTTAAGCGCCCATGCCCCTCCCACTCTCACTTGTTCCTCTGTCCCTCCCAGGGGCGGTTCTAGAATCTGACCTTTAGGGGTGCTTAGCCCCAAGTGCTGACAACAGCTCTTGGCTTGGACAACGGCCACTGGTGTCAGAAGCATTCATAATGTGGAGGAACACACTGGTGGGGGAGTATGGGCTCCTCCCCCCAGAAAAATTTTACACAAGGTAGATGCCATTTCCTGCATTCTGGTGTATTTTAACGGGTTGTTGAACACATACATTTACCTCCGTAAGTAAACAATTCATTCAGTAACTATTTTAGAGAGCTCGGCACAAGAGGTAGCGCTAAGCTAGCAGCATGCAATACAGAAGCACAAGCTAAGATGCTACAGCGTTGTGCTTTACATCACACAACCTAATAAACAATTTCTACAAAATAATTTTAGTGTTAACTGATCATAACTGATCATAACAAACAAGATTAAATTCATGCAACCAGAAGTAGCAACATATGTCTACAAACAAAACACAGACAACAAAGCACAACTAGCTTTAAGCTTTAACCTTTAATTTAACGATCAATGTAATTGTGACGGAAAACGGAGGATTTACTTTCAGTTAGCGTCATCCAGACAAACATGTGGTACTTCCTGTTTATCATTGTTGCATTCAGCAGCTCATGTGGTCAGTCGCAGGTCTTTATCCGTCTTTTACATTTTCCCAGACTCAGTTTAGGCTTTGGAAATGGAATAAACTGTGTTCCACCTCTAAAGCAGGACTAGTCAAGAAAAAGTGGGCCACAGTTTCTGAAAGCCGCAACTCAGGGACCAGACATCCAGCAAATAAAGTCATTATGTAAATAAGCCAAGTTTAAATTTGATTTTGTTGCATTGAATCATAAATGTAATAAACAGAACCCAAAACCTTATTTTTCAGGGGTGCTGAATTAAAATGTAGGGGTGCTTGAGCCCCCACCAAAAAGTGTCTAAAATCGCCCCTGGTCAGTGCGCCTTTATGTTTTCTGTCCTGTTTCTTGTTCCTCGTTCGTGCGTCACGCTCTCTAAGCCATCAAGTTGGTTTCTCTCGACTCCTCACTGTTTTTCTTGCCCCCTGTGAGCAATTTTTGCTCATTTTAGTTTTTGTTAATAAATTAGTTTTAATTAATTTACATTCAAGCCTGTTTTGAGTGTATTTTGGGCTCACTGTTCTCAAACATGACAAATTTAGCTTTTTTATTTTTTTATTTTTATTTTTTTTATTTTTTATGAGCTTCGAGCTCATACCAAACTGGAAGCCTGTCCAGGATCTAAACTCTAGGACATCTTGCACTATTCAATATTTACTAAATCGTCATGTATTTAAAAAAAAAAACAAAACAACTTTATTATCAAAGCAGGAGAATGAAATCTCCTTTTGTTTTTAACTTTAGTGCACAGCAGCTATTTTTACAGCAAACTTTTGTGCTCTCCACTTGGAGACCATCCAGCTGTGTGATAGATTAAGATCTAAAAATAAGTATAAAGGTCATCTTAAATACTAATATCTTGCCCTTTGTGCTGTTTTCAGCACTCCCTGATGACTCAGGTTTTTGCTTCTGTCAATCTAAAAAGCTGATGGAAAGAAACTCGAGTTGGAATTTTCACTTATCTCACGCTTCTTATATGAAATTTAATGAAATTGGGTAAAGAAGTTTCAAAGATGGTAAACGTTAATAGGAACAAAGTAGTACACGATTGTTGTAATTTATATTCTAAACTAATGAGCATTTGGCTGCACAGTGAATATGAAGGCCTAAATTACTCTTTTTATTTAACACTTGTATCTTCCAGTACAGGCCAATCTAGTTAATTTATCTGCAGGTAAGACACTGACTTCTCATGACTACCACAACTGAAAAACACTTGTATCCTTTTGAGGAGCTGAACGTATTCACTTGGTCATGTGACAATCATTTCCCTAAACTGTTGATCTTCAACAGTTTTTTCAGGCAGATTGTAAATTTAAAACAACAAAAAAGACAAAAGCGTTTTGTAATTTCCTTGTTGTAGCTGGACCTTCACATGCAGATCCCCCCACCCCCACCCCACCCCCAGAGTGCTCCTCACAGATGGACTAGGTCTAGACAGGCACACTGACACTGACTCTGTGTTAACTGAACATGGTGGGATCACACTTACTGTCCCTTTGAGAAACTTGACGAGGAGATTTAGTTAAATTACAAACTGCTTCACATTTATTTGAAGGCTTTTAATTTTTTTTAATAAACTGAAAACGTGTTGGGTTCGTAACGAGAACGTGAATGTGACAAAGAGTTTAAAAGTTTCCACACGTGTTTGTTGTATAATAAGATGAATATTAATACTACATTTAGGTCTACATTTTGGAGTTTTGACGATATGTTCAGGAGACTGTTCTGAATGAAATATGTGAAATGAAGGACAACTGTGCATTTTAGACTAATTTCTTTATTTTAAATCTAGATTTTTCACAACTTTTGGCTTTTAGAGTTTTACTTTATTTAGATTTTAGCCAGTGCTCTATATTTTGATGGTGTTTTAACTTCCTGATTACGTGACTAATACAGACTGTGTTCTAATAAACAGTTACTGATTTAATTGATTTTAAATGCACATTACTAAGACAAAAAAAAAACTAACATTTTGTTTTAATTAGAAAATGTCTCACTAACTAGATTAAACTCATCAAACATGCACCTTTCAGTGTCAAGGCAAACTGTGATTATACGGTAGCAGCACATTGTGCTGATTGTAAAGAGACACTGAGCGGTCGTTAACGTGTGGTTTGACATTAATCTGTCACACCATGATGACCAGTCTCATGAGCTGCTGGGATAAAAGACACCTGCCTGGAAATAACCCCAGGAACAAGAAGCTGTGCTGAGCGTGCACGTCACCCCAGGCGTACGGTCATTAACTTAATTGGGTAAACAATAATTAATAATCACAACCTTTTCTCTTTGATAAATGTCGTTCATAAGGCTATGATTCCCAGTTTGATGAGCATCATTGCTTAATGGGATTAAATGAATTGAACTTTAACGTGTAATTTGATCCAGGATTGAAGCCCGATGACACACTGGGTCATATCAGGTTGCAGCAGCAGCAGCACCTGCTACAGCTCCGTTATTTAATTAAAGGTCTAGATGTCTTTGCAGTTGCCCGCTGCCTCTCACACCAGAGTTTTAGACCACCTCGTGTTGAAATATGACAAAGAGGTCAGACATTGAAAACAAGGATGTGCACATTCTAATGCAATGTCATGAAATCTATTAGGGTTACTCTCAGCTACTACCACGTCAGGTTTTAGCTCAACATTAACTACATTAAATAAGTTATTGCCATATTTTGTGTTGACCAAGTTTGATGGACTGTAGCGGTCGTCTTGAGTTCGATTGATTAAAAAACTTAACCACTTGTAGATGTGCATCCAGTGATTGTTTTCTGCAAGTGTTATTAAAATACATCCAGTGGTGCATGAGATATTTTGCTAACAGACTATGTTGATTTTTGAGAAGTGTTATGTTATGTACATTTCTTGTGCCATGGTTAACACTTAAGAGTGTTTGCTGTGAGTGACTCTCAGTTACAACCACACCATATTTCAGCACAATGTTTGTAAAATTGACTTAATTATGGCATATTTAGTGTTTTCTAAGGTCAGTTGGTTGTGGCGGCTATTTTGAATTGGATTGGTTCTAAAAAATTAAACAGTTGTAGATGCATGCCTAAAGATAATTTCTTGAAAATGTAACTAAAATGTGCTCAGCGGTTCTTGAGATATTTTGCTTACAGGCATTATCACTTGCCTTGGACTTTCAACAACAGAGGATAGTGAAGACTCATTTAAAGCTGGAAACAAAACGCACCAGAAGCCACAATGAGCAGTATTTTTTTTTTCATTTTATTTTATTTATTTTATTTAAAAAGTTATGACACAGCAGTTCACACAGACAAAGGTAATTGGCCACAGAGGAAAAATCCTCCTGGAAGGTTTTGACCTGCCTGAACACTTTACATTAAACTGTGATGGTCCTCTGCTGCCATCATGTGGTCAAAGTTTGAAATGACAGCTTGGTGAAATTATGGAAGATGGTTGTGTATGAGGGGAAAAAAACACATGTATAATTTTCACATTTTAACTCAAGAATCAGGGCTGACAAAAGACTGGAAGTTTCTTCATGAACAGCACTTTGTCACGTTATTCGAGCTTTTTCACCTGAGTTTGTGTTTGTCAGAAAAATATGAACCCCTGGATGGATTATAAGGAAACTTTCAGAACATCATCAGTGGATGCACATTTTACTTGATTACTTTTAGGAGTCAGTTCAATTCAAGATGGCTGCCACATCTACTACAGCAACCTTGAAATGGCTATAAATAAGCTTTACAGATAATGAGTTAAAATGTGGTGTTTTGAGATCACACACTTCGAGAATGACATATTGTGACCTCGCCTGAAATATCACAAAACATTATATTCAAGGTTTGACCAAAATGGCCACGCCCGACCTAATTTCTCAACAGAAAATTGTTGTTTTTCAACTTGGGCATGAGTGATGGGTGATATGCATTCCTACAAGGATTACTGGGTCTATAGTTTGTATTTAAATGTTTGTCTACGTTTTATAGGTTTTGCACAAACAATGTTCTCTTTTCAGGCATATTCTGTTTCACATCCATACGCAGAATTTGCACACTGACGCTGCCAGCTGCAGATTGATTTCCTCCACCGAGGCCTAATGCTGAAGGGCACCTCAGTGGTAATGAGCCAAACGAAATATTGCCTTTTCTCTGTCAGCTCACATTTGTCCTGCTGGAGAAGAAAACCCAAAGCTTCTGGTCACAGTATTCCTTTTTTAAAGTTTATAATAAATTAAACAATGGGTAGAGTGGAGGTAACTAGATGTAGCTGTAGAGTAATGAAAATTTAAAAAAAGACGATGCACACAGATTTTATCTTTTGGTAGAGCAGGGAACATTTCAAAAAGTGAACCTCTTAGTAAATGGATGAGTTGGGCGGCTTTAATCACAATAAAACGAGTTCCTACATCATAAAACCGTTTTCAAAATTACAATGATGATGATGTTGATCTCAGTTGATTTACTGGCCAAACAAGTCTGTTTAACAAGAAAAATGTATTTTCTGTAAAAACGCACTCTGCGAGCCAGATGACTATGCAGAAATTTATTGTAGAAGATGAAGCTGACTTATTAAAGTTAAAGAAGCAGAACAGAAGCTGAACAAGTCAGAACTGACTCAATCAGAAAACTAGCACAACAGCGGCTAAAAGCTAAACTGTGCAAAACAATAGCTTGAGCCAAACCCGGCTATGCAGTAGCTTAAAGTCAAATGTATAAGCTATAAAAGAGTAGATAAAAGCTAAAAATACTAAACTGCTGCTAAAACTAAAATTAGCACAGCAGTAGCTAAAAACAACAAAAGCAATTAAGAAAAATATGAGTTTCTTAACAGATATCAGAGAACAATTTTTTTAAATAATTTAATAATGGTGTATACCGCAAGGCTCAGTCTTAGGACACACTCTGTTTACAATCTAAATAATGTGGGTCAGAAATTCTCGATGCATCCTTACATTTCTATGCTGATGAAACAGTTGTTTATTGCTGAGCTAAAACAGTTTTCCAACTTTTCCAGTCTGCATATTTATTTATTTAATCGTTCATTTTTAAAAGATGCAGCCTTGAAGGCTGTTAGGAGATGAATGAATCCACCACATGAACCTGAACATCACCTCTGTCTTTTGTCTTCATCTC
Organism: Hypsolebias longignatus; assembly: GCA_031762435.1. Lineage (NCBI taxonomy): Eukaryota > Metazoa > Chordata > Actinopteri > Cyprinodontiformes > Rivulidae > Hypsolebias > Hypsolebias longignatus. The sequence goes on along the minus strand of JARVGV010001587.1, from coordinate 7,149,580 downwards.
CTCGTTGATCAGCAATGACTTTTACAAATCTCAACCCTCAAAAGATGCTGAGCGGAGAAAATCAGGACCCCCACCCCCCACCCCCCGCTCTGCTCGCAGCAAGAGTCAAGTCCTGAATCATGGAGGTGCTAACAAACCCACATAATGGAGCAGGGAACGTGGCAGGAAGCAAATCCTGGCCTGCCAAGCCAAATACGCTCAGGCCTCTTAAAAGTTTATGAATGTAATGGATCCAGCAAGTAGATGGAGCCCGTCGGCCTCCAGAGGCTCTTTGAATGTGCCACAGCATGTAAAATACTGCCAGGAGCCCCTCTTTCTCTGTGCATGTGTGCATGTGCATATGTTTGGTGGGATAGACCATTATTTGGACGTTGTTTGACTGTTTGCGTCTGTTTCATTGAAACTCTCAGAATGTAATTTATGGTAAAAATCTGCAACTGATTAACTTATGTAGCCAACTCATTCAAGATGGCTGCTGCAGCCAACTAATATTAGAAAACAGGGAAAAAAAATGGCTGTAATTCAATCAATTTTACAGATATGTTGGTAAAATGAGGTGTGCTTTTAGCTGATAGTGGCTCCCAACAGACATATTGTGTAAAACTGTTGCTTAAAACTTCAATAAATGGTGGAATCAAGTTCGTCTGTTAGCAAAATTGCTCATGAACCACTGGACGGATCCCGATAAAAGTTTCAGAAAATAATTATTGAATGCACATCTGTAACTTTTTAACTTTTGGTGTCAGTCCAACTGAAGATGAAAGCCACAACAACTCAAACTTTGCAAACACAAAAATGGTTGTACCTCTGTCAATTTTACAGATATTAAGCTAAACCTTGGTGTGGTAGTAGCTGAGAGGAACCTACAACACACACTCTGAGCAAAACATCTTGTAAGATTGCATGAGAGTGAGCAAAATATACATTTGAAAGTTTTACCAGAAGGGTCATTTCTCAATCTGAGATAATTTGTCTAAAATTCTTGCACGAAAAGTGAAATTTGCATTCCTCCCAAAAATGTCAGGTTTTTATTTGAACCACTTTTATTTGTTGTGATTGTCTCTTGCCCACTTGGGAGATTTTAAGCTCCTCTCCTCACGTTCTTTAACTGATGGATGAATTGCACAGAACATGATAATATCACAAGCACACGTTAAATAAATTATTGAACAAATAATAAAAGTATGAATCATCTAAAGTAATTTGTTATCAGAAGTTCCTTCCATAAGCTGCTCTCCCTCTTCTGCATCTCAACTCAAACCCCTTTGTGTGAAACAAGAGATCATTTCCCACTGTAGGAACTGTTCTGCAACTGAAACCTCACAGAGGTTTAAAATGACCTGGAAGAGATGATGCATGACTGTAGTTGTGGATTTGGATCATCTGTGGCATCGAGGTGTAAATGAACATTTGAAAAAAAAAGAAAAAAAAAAAAAAATTAATTATTTTTCAAAAAATCAAATTAAATATAAAAAAAAAAAAAAACCTTTGAAAAAAAAATATTAAATTTGAAAAAACAGAATTACATTGAGCCAAAGCGAAAGTGGTGAAAAATGGAATTACATTAAGCAAAACAGGAAGTGCTTTTTATTTTATTGTTTATTTATGTATTAATTTTTACTTTATTAACAACATAAATCTGAACAATGTTCAGTAGGGTCATTCCTACTATTGGGTGCCTTTTGAGTCCCCATGCCGTAATGTCTTTTTTTTTTAAGGTGGGCTAATATTTATTTAATTAATCTCATCTTATATGTTTGACTCACCTCTACCATAAAACACCACCTTATGTTCACAAGATGAATTATTTAAAATAATTCAGTCTAATTTTAAATGCAACTTGGGTTTACTGCCATGTCCCAAACTTTCATGCTTGGTGAAATAAAGTTACAAAACTAATACAAATTTTAAAAATGTCATTTTAAAATACATTTTTTAATAGTATTATTTATAATAGTTCCCATCCAATGACTTTTTTAATGATATCAAAATATGTTTTATGCTTAAATTAGCAAAACATAAATTGAGTCCCTGAGTCAACTGTCCACCCTGTTACTCTAAAATGCTTGTCACCCCCGGTTTGGCTTAATGTAATTCTGTTTTTCAAATGTTCGTTTACACCTCAGGGCCACTGTACATGATTGTTTACACAGGTAACACTGACTGCCATCAGGGCCAAGGGCCTAAAGCGTCCGACGCCTGCCAGACCTTTAGCTGCAAAACACCTCTGGAAAACTAACGCTAAGACGTTGCTGCTCTCTGTGAGCAGAGACATCCAGAACGAAAAGAAGAGCAAAGCAACAAAGTTTAAGGACAAAGAAAATGGCCGACGTTGCATGCTGTCAGAGTAAAGACCAAAGATCATGAATGATAAAAAATGTATGGGGCGAGGGGGTGGCGAAGGTGTCGGCCGCTCAGGTGTCACCAGCTGGCCCCGCGAGGGGAGCAGGGGATCAGCAGCTGTGGACGTCTCAGATCACCTGCAGCACTCATTCAGCTCCAAACCTGGACCAGACGGCAGGTAAGGCTCCTGTGTGTGTGTGTGTGTGTGTGTGTGTGTGTGTGTGTGTGGGGGGGGTAATATATATCAGGTCTCAAAAAGACTTACCTTTAAAAATAAATGATGACTCAGACAAAACAACTTGTTCGTAATTAACTTTTCTTATTTTCAACCTTTATTTTGCCTAATTTTACTGGTTTTTTTATATTTAACCTCTGAATCTGAATCATTTGCTCATGTTTGAAAACTAACATGCTGAGGACTGTTTCAGCTGCTTTTTTACTAAGAACATTCCTGCTGAATGAAGGGAAATGGACGACTATTGCATGGAAGGCACAAGGGAGGAACTAACGCTCAATTCACGTTAATTCAATTCATTTTTTTCATGTGTTCCCGAACACAACTAAAGTAATTATAACACAGAGAAAGTAAATAGGTTCAATGCAAATACAATTTCACTCCACTCCAATTATAACCAAATTCTACAGATTCAGTTACTGTAATTAATATTTATGAAATGTTAAAAAAAAAAAAAAAAAAATGCTTTGCTGAGGAAACTAGAGGATTGCTTTAAATCTTCCCTTTGATTCAACCTTGTCAGCACACACATGATATGAGAAAGAATTGGGGGAAAAAAGAACAATTAAATCAATAAATTATTTTTTTAAAACCTTCACAGGTTGGGAATGTGTAAAAATAAACTGGAAAATGTACAAATTCAAGTAGAAATTTCTCCTTAACGCAGTTTAAAACCACCTGACTTGATCCAAGTGATGCACACTATAAAAATGTCATAGTAAAAAAAAAAAATTTAAAAAAAATCTAGATGCACAGCTAAATTCTCTAAACCCTCCTTAAGCAACACTAAACACCAGAGAATATATATTTTTCCCCATTGGATTTGAGTGCAACCCTAAAGAATGTTCTTGATTTTTTAATATAAAATCACCCAAAAGTTTTGAGGTCATCAAATAATCTGAAAACTAAAGCCACAAATCTGACTACAGGTTACTGATGACCATGACATCTTATGTCATAAGCTCTCGAATATTGGTCTCAGATTGCACTATTGGTTGGTTTTCTAATTATCTCTCAGGCCGAAACAATGTGTTCAACATAATGGTACTTCTTATTTAACTGTTAACAATGGTGTACCACAAGGCTCAGTCTTAGGAACCACTCTCTTTACAATCTAAGTAATGTAGGTCAGAACATTCCCGACACATCCTTACACTTCTATGCCGATGACACAGTTGTTTATTGTCGAGCTAAAACAGTTGCTAAGGTTTTCCAGCTTTTACAGTCTGCATTCGACATCATCCAGTCAGATTTATTTAATCTCAAACTGGTGCTAAATGATGATAAAACCCAAAGGATGTTGTTTTCAAACAGTACGTTGGTACAAGCAGCCCTTCCTTCGATCTTGTCCATGAATGGTGTTCCTATTGAGTTTGTGGATTCTTACAAATTTGGAAATATTGGTCGATGCACATCTCTCTTTTAAACCAAATATCGAAAACTTGATAAAGAAATTGGAATTAAAACTGGGGTTCTTTGAAAACGCCTTATAACTTTTACCTTTCTACCGGCCTTTGACTATGGTGACATCATTTATCGGTATATGCATGCTCCTGCCAGTTCCTTGCAGATGTTAGATGCTGTCTACCATGGCGTGCTAAGATTCAGAATGGGCTGTAACTACTGTTCATCACTGCACCCTGTACTCTTCGGTCAGTTGGTCATCATTAACGTCACGCAGGCTCTCTCACTGTACACTTTCATCTTTAAATCACTCCTTGGTCTGATGCCTATGTGTCCATTTGTCAGTGCAGCTACAGCGTGCGCTCTCAAGACATCATGACCTGCAGCGCTTCAATGCGAACTGACCTCTCATGCTCCTGTTACCTGGAACACCTTGCAACAAAACCTGAAGCTGTCTACTTTGTTCTCTCTAAAGGATTTTAAACGATTAAGTTCAATTCAAAGGTCAATGCAGAAATGTTCCTGTTTTTAGTATTTTGCATTGTTTCATAATGAAGCTTGATTTTATATTGTTGATTATAATACTACTTTTATTTACTTTTTATTTTATATGCATTTTATGGCTGTTTATTGTTCTGTGTACCTTATATGGGGTTTGTCTAAAACAGGTCTCTATTGTAAATGAGTCCTCATGACTCAATGAGACTAACTTGTATAAGTAAAGGTTGAATGACTCCAGCCTCATTTCTCTGTGCTTGTACTCGTCTTCCTGCAGAGCTTTTACTTTCATCTATCAAAAGTCGCTAAGGCCACAGTTGCACTAAAAGCAAAGTTATATTTAGTTTAAATATGATTTATTAAACTGATAAAAAAGTGAACTTCTATGAAAGGTCTATTCAGCTAAGTTGCTCAGGGGCTGCACATCCAGCAGTTATTGTCATAAATATGTTTGTTTTATGGTTTAAAATCTAGTTTTATTTAAAAATGAACCCATTGGTGGGCCGAACTGAGTTCACTCATGGGCCTGATTTGGCCCCCGGGCCTCCAGTTGAATAACCCTGTTCTATGAGTATTTTCTCTCCATTTAGCCTCTGTGGTGGTGAAGCTTTCATGCATGCAAGGTTTAATCTCCTGAGTCAGCCGCCTGCCTGCTGCCTCCTCACTCTGTAGAATCATGCAGCGATTTGGGTTTCAGGTGCTGCACAATAAACAATGTTGGCTTGTTAGTCACCGGTTGAAACACAAAGTCATCTCAATATGGTTTCCTTTAGGGGCAAGTTTTCTTTTTCACACGTTTTAGGTTCTTAAAATAGAAAAGGAGCTCCGAGCTAAAGCAGGTTTTAGGATGCACGGAGCAGCAGGATCACAGCAACCCTGCAGCTCAAGCGAGAAAAAGGAATCCATTTTCACCTGCAAATTATAATCTCACGACTTCATACCCTCCCGCCTGGCTCAGTTATGTTCCACGTTCCCACTCACTGTGATAAAAACACGTCTTTTCCCCCCTCCTGCTGAAGTTTTCCTCACAAGTACAGAACACCCTCTGTCAAAGGTGTTGCACTCCAGAGCACGTATCAGGAAGACGATGAAAGGCTTTCATGTATTAATCTGATTCAAAACGCTTTAATTTCCTACCAGTAATTCTATTTTATACCAAAGAATCACCGCAGTAATTTAAAACATCCGTTTAAGAAACGTCCTAATTTTAGCTGTTTCCAATTCAGGATGAGAAGTTCATGAAATATAAACTAGAGGAATTACATTTTATGCAGAAGTGCAGTGTGAACAGTGTTGCCAGATGTACAGTAATTATTGTATTTACACAATATACAATAAACAGTTCTTAACAAGATACAAAAAAAATGATAGTTTTAGCATTTATGTGCACCATAAAACCCCTCACTTTTATGCATATGATCAGTTAGTCCCATTTGACCAGCCAGACTTCTCTCCGGTCACATGTTCACCAATTACAGGCTCACCGCACACTTCTTCTTACCCCCACCCACCTATTAGGTGACAAAAGTGCAACCCCCCTCCCAACCCACCCATCTGCTAAGCAAGAAAGTGCATGCAGACTCAGCAAATACAACAATTTGGGTCAAAATATGACCATTTTAAAGAAGCAGCACAATATTTTGTAATTTCCTATCTGGCAACCCCAACTGTGAAGCTGAGTGCTGAATGACTGCTGCGATGCAGTGAAGTAGCTGAAACTGAGGTTTTAAATCTAAAAGAAGCAGAACTCTAGCTAAAATGTAAAAAAAAAAAAAAAAAAAAAAAGATAAATTCTAGTTTAAAAGAAGAAAATAGGAAAAACACTAAAGCTAAAAATAGCAAAACAGTAGCTAGAAATTACTTTTTTTTCCTTCTTTCGGCTGCTCCCTTCTTCAGGGGTCACCACAGCGAACTAAGTTGCATGAAGACTTTGTGATTATTTTTACGCTGGATGTCCTTCCTGATGCAACCACAGACCTCGAGCTACCACAGCCCTCTGTGTGGAGCAGAGAGCTGCCATGTAGGGCGCCCGGGGGAGCAGATGGTGCCTTGCTCAAGGGCCCAGAGTGGGGCACATGAGGGTGGAGACAGGTGCTTCACCAACCCCACCCACATTTTGATGCTGTCGGTACTGGGAGTTGAACCAGCGTAGGCCCACCTTCTCTAACCTCTGCGCCACCGCAGCAACATAAGAAGACAAAAACAGAGCGAGCGCGCTGAAGCAGATTTAGTTTTTCAAGGAAGTGAAGAGATCTCAACTTGTCACTGTAGGAAAATATAAATCTGTTTAAAATGATAAAAGTTACAAGAAGCAGGAGTCACATCACGCACCTCCTGAATGAGCTGAACGTTTCGACCTCTGACCGGTTAAGAAGTTCCCTGATTATTTTGCTGCTCCTTTTTTTTAATGCAGCCGAAATGCTGGGATAGGTTTAAAGAGTTTGAGTCATGAAACTTTTCAGGGAGTAAATGATAAAACGGAGCGTGACACTCTGGCGCAGGTGAAAGTTTTGTTTACGACTGTCCGCAGCCGTTTGCGTCGGTGCACGAGCCCAATGGAGTCGACGAGAAGGATCAGGAGAAACAGCAGGGCCCGGCTTCAGGATGGGGTTTACAGAGGAGCTGCTGCTGGAGACAGAGACACGCCTGTGAGTGCACGTCATCACGCACGACAGAGATGATCGTCCTCGCTTCTGACGGGTCTTCAATGTCGTTGCAGATACCAGCTCAGCCGAGAGACACGAAAACGATCCGGTCCTTCGCCAGTCTGATCAGAGCAAAGAGCAAACTGCTCCTCCTCGAGAACCCCGACACTGTGGAAATCTACAAGGTGAGGTCACTTTAAGTGTTTTTACTGGGAACTAAACCATTTACAAGACTTAAATTAACCTTACAAAGGTTTTAATACGTCAATATTTCCCAGTGCAACTACAACTTAATGGTTCAAAATTAATTTGTCAAACCCAGCTGAACGGACCGGCCGCTGGTCCCAATAGACCAGGAAAAGGTGACGTTTACCTTCCAGCCATCCCCAAAAGGTCTTCCAGTCTGAACTCGATCCCCCGCAGCCTGAGTCAGTCCTGCTCGCACTTACACGGCCGACGACGAGGATCCGTCTCGTCGCTCGCCTCTCAGAGAACAAGAGGTCACACTGAAAAACAGGTGACTGCTTCGTCAAATGATTTCTAAATAATTACGCTGTTAAAGATGAACTCATTCCCCCTCCGTGTTCTGCTTTCACACCAGAACAACCTCCAAGTCCTAAAAGAGGCTAAGAAATCTAACGTAACCGTGACAATGACCTATCTGGGTCAGGGCCATCGAGGGTCGGGCTTAAAGTGGATCCAGGATGAACTGAAGGTGCTTCAGCAAATAAATGGAGGGGAGAACGTTTGCGTCTTCAAAGGCCTGATCACTCCAGGAGGTAAAACAATGACAGTGTAATGATAATGAAGCTGTTTTCTTTCAGCTGTGAATGATTAAAAAGCAAATGTGTTACTGTTGCATCAATCAAAACGTTCCACTGAAGACTGATCGCATGCATCACCAGTTTTATTCTCATCTTTTAATTAAAGCAGATTCGAACAGTTCGTTGTAAATGTTGTTCGTAAGTTTGATGCCCCCCCACCCCCACTGAGTTGTCCCACCCCAACTTACTTATTATTATTATTAGTTATTTTCCTGTAAAGTGCCGGCTTTCTTTTGGGAGTCGTCAAATCCTGTAGTTGTCGTCTCCTCACCACTGTTTGTGCTGCTGCCTTTTAAAAAAAATAGTTTCTGAGTTTATTTGAGTTCAGTTCACGTTGTTTGGAAAGATCTCCATTTATGTCCTCCATTCATCCCCACCCCCCTTGGAATTGTGGCAATTATATAAAAAAGACCAATTTAAATGTCGTGCCTTTTTGTATTGATCTAGATTGCACTTCGTACGTTTGGATGTAAAAAGTGAAAATTATAATTGCTAGACAGGATTTTTAATGTGACTTTTTGCTTATTCTATCTGTTGCATCCCCCTTTTTTTTCTTTTTTTTTTTAACAACGGTCTGTAAACATCTGGAAACTGAGACCAGTTGTTGGAGTTTTTGAAGGAGAATGTTGCCTCCTTCTGGTCTGATGGAGGATTTTAGCTGTTCAGCAGTCCTGAGTCTTCTTTAGCTGCGCTGTTGATTCATAATGTTTTCAAACGAGAACTCTGCTCTATAGGAAGACCATCCCTGCACCCAGTTCATGTGGTTTAACGTTGTCTTGCTGCCATCTGGATGGATGTACATGTATAATTTGTTCTAACACCAATTTATACTTTTCTGCCTTGATGGTGTCTTTCCAGATGTGTAAACTGCCCATACTCCAGGCAGTAATGCACCCCCATATGAACAGAGAGGCAGACTCTTGACCTGTAGACCCTTTCCTCCTGGGAGGACATGGCTTCTGTGGTTTCTGAAGAAACGTGTCGATTTTTGATTGACCTGACCGCAGAACAGTTTTCCACTTTGCTTCAGTCCATTTTAAATGAGCTTTAGTCCAGAAAAGACTGCAGCATTTTTTCATGTTCACTTACGGCTTCATTTATCAGCTGTTCTGTTTTTATTTTATTTTAAGCCTGCATTTTGTATTTTTGTAAAGCACTTTGTGATTCTATCTGTGAAAAGTGCTATATAAATAACATTTACTTACTTCACTTTTGCATGATAGAGCTTTAACCAGTATTAGTGGATGGCACAGTGAACTGTGCATGCAGACAATGATTTGCTGACGTGTTCCTGAGTCCGTTGAGTGATGTCCAAACAGAATCAGAAGATTTTGGTCTTGTAATAATAATAATAATAATAATAATAATAATAATAATAATAATAATAATAAA
>JARVGV010001587.1:6939512-6955135 GCA_031762435.1 Hypsolebias longignatus | reverse complement strand
GTGCAGCTACAGCGTGCACTCTCAGGACATTATTACCTGCAGTGTTCCCTCAGTGAGGACTGAACTTGGCAAAAGGGCCATCTCCTACTCTGCTCCTGCTTCCTGGACTATCTTGTAAAAAGATCTGAAGCTCTCGACCTTGACCTCTCTAAGTGACTTTAAACATCTGCTAAGTTCCTGGCACAAACAATTAAGACACGTTCCTGTTTTAAGTTTTCTACATCACTTTACAATCTAGCTCTATTTTATATATAATTTTCTTCATTTTTTATTTATTTATATGCCTTCTTTTATGATTGTCAACTGTTTTCATCATTCTTTGTTAAAATCAGGTCTCTCTTGTAAACGAGTCCTCGAGGCTCAGCGAGACCAACCTGCATAAATAAAGGTTGAATGAAAGTCTGTAGGGATAGCTCAGGAAACCCAAGCCAGCCATAACCATAGGATTTATCAAAAAGCAAAGACTTAAGCGTAATCTTAAAAGTAGAAAATGTGTCAGCATCACGGACAGAAACTGGAAGTTGGTTCCACAAGAGAGGAGGAGTCTAATAACTGAAAGATCTGCCATTCTGCTTTTGGAAACTCTAGGAACCACAAGTAAACCTGCAGTCTGAGAGCAAAGTGCTCTGTTTGGACAATATGGAACAATATAATCTGTAATATAAGATGGAGCTAGGTTGTTGAGGGCTTAGGTTATAAATAATATTTTGAATTAAATTATGGACTTGACAGGGAGCCATTGGAGAGAAGCTAAAGCTGGAGAGATATGATCTCTCCTACTAACTCTCATTAAGACGCTGACAGATGCATTTTGGATCAACAGTAGACATTTTAAAGAAGTTTTTGGACACCCACATAATAAACCATTGTAATAGTCCAACCTAGATGTGATAAATGCATGGACCCATTTTTTTTTTTTTTTTTGCATCACTTTTGGACAAGATGTTTACTGCAACTGAATGATTGTTTGCAGACAGGTCTGTCCTTGTGAGTTGTACAAACAAGGATCGGTACAAGTTCTGGGGAAAGTCTCATTCCAACACTGACTCTGTTTCTCTGATCAGCTTTTGTCACGCTGTTTAGCGTAACGTCTGTAAAGTTTGTTTCAACGTGCAACACTTTTCACAAATATAAATCATTAAAAAATGATTTTTAAAACGTAGTGATTTGGATCAAAACCTAAAAGAAACAACACAAGCTTTAACAAATGTGAGCAATTCAGTTGACTCGGCTCTGCATATTAGATTTGTGTCTTGGGTTTGTCTTTTAAACAAACTTGACACTTAGATCATTTTGTTGTTGATGATGTTTTTTTTTTAAATCTGAGAAGTAAACAAAACTCTCAGGTTATTCGTAGTCATTTGACAATTCAAAATGCAGTCCCAGATTTCATGCACGTTGCTTTTTATTCATGGTACAGTTTTACAAACACTTTTTTTTGGTTTCACTGTAAATGAAAATTAACGACTGTCATCTTCCACACTATTGAATTTGTTAGGACGCCATGAAAACCTAATTTAAGCATCAATTGTGCTTTTCTTTTAATCTAGCTCTATGTCAAAGTGAAAAGTTGCCTTCATTAATTCATTTAATTGGTTGTCTGAGTTAAATATGCCTTTGATCAGGGGTCGAGAGTATTTACCCAAAACTTTTCAAACCATAGATTTGAACATGTAATCTATGAATAATGAGAACGGGACCTCTTTAGATAAGTTGTCAAATTTAATAATGGTTCAAACTGAGCAAACACCAGGATTGTGCCTTTGATGATGGGCTTTAAATCCTGACAGAAAGTCATCAAACATAATAATCTGAGTAAATATCAGACAGTTGGTCTGTGTTGGAATGCCAAGAATTATTAAATAAAAGGGGTATAGTAATTTTTTCCTTTACTTTCTTCAAATAGTTTAATTTCAGCAACACACAGCCTGTCAATGAGCTACTGGCAGGTTCCTCCCAGCTGCAGACAAGTTTCTCTAACCCCCACTGAACCCCTGCCCAAAGAAAAGACCATTTAGCAAACTATGCACAGAAACAAAGAAGAGTAATCAAACATGAAATAAATTGTATTTGCTGGTTCAGCCCTTCTTTCTGTGTTGCATTAAACATGTTTCTTTGGTGCCAGTTGATTGATTTGTTTTGGGAGGTTGGGGAGGCCACGCAGCCACCATGAAGCTTGGGGAGTTTTTATTTACCGGTAGTTTTTTATTTTTATTCTCTAGGATGGCTGAAGTAACAAGAATGCAGACGAGTGTGACATCCTGGTCTTTAATATAAACCGTAATTATGTGAAACCACTGATGCTTTTGTCCAAAAGTTGAGGGTTCCCCAGCTAAAGTTTGACAGATGTCAGTGTTTGGTAAACCAATCAAACATTTGATTTGTGGGGGGAAGTGGTGGCGCAGAGGTTAGAGAAGGACCTGTGATCAGAAGGTTGCTGGTTCAACCAGCGGCTTCGGATGTTGTCAGTCCATTAAATGGACGCTATTAGTTGTTATCACCATTCGTATCGGTCAGACTGTCCCTCGTGTACCTCCTAACAGGCGCAAAGATATGTTATCATGATTTTCGCTGTTAACAGGCAGAGTGTGACGTGCGCAAACCAGGAAGTGTGGTTTTTTTTTTCCCAGCTGACGTCACCCGTTTCGTAAACGTAACCTTACACCTGACCGAGACGCCCAAACCTAAACTTAACCACCTTGCCCTTGTGCCTAAACCGAACCTTATACCTGTCCCAGAGGACCAAACCTAAACTTAACCCACTTACCGTTGTGCCTAAACCTAACCAAGACCCAAAACCTAACACAAGACCTTTTCCTCTAAACCTAATCATGCAAAGCTATGTAGCGCTAAGCTAGCGCTAAACTAGTGCTAAGCTAGCGCTAAGCTAGCACTAAGCTAGCACTAAGCTAACAACGTAAGTTTGAACGTACTAGGAGGTAGAGGAGGGGCATTTTGACTGATACTTATGGGGCTGATAATAATTAATAACGGCCATTGAATGGTTGATAACATTCGAAGCGGGTGGTTCAACTCCCCAGACTGACAACATTAAAATGTGGGTGGGATCGGTGAAGCACCCACACCTGCCTCCACCCTCATTTGCCCGACTCTGGGCCCTTGAGCAAGGCCCCAACTCCCACCATCTGCTCCCCCGGGCCCCCCGAGATGACAGCTCCCTGCTCCACATAGGGGGCTGTGGTAGCTCGGTGGCCTGTGGTTCTGTCAGGAAGGATCCGTCATGAAAACAATTTCTATACGTGTTAGTTCACTGTGGCGACCCCCTGGAGAAGGGAGCAGCCGAAAGAAGAAAAAATATGACTTGTACACCTGTTGTTTCCAATGGGTCCTTTATATACACATTTTTTTTCTTCCTGGGCAGACGACCTCATGTGGTTTATTTAAAATCCTAATCCTAATCCATTTCCTTTTTCTGGTGGCCTTCTCCTTGGAAATCTACAGAAAATAAGTCAGAATTTCCTCATCTTATCTGTTCATGAACTGCATTATTACTTTTCAGGCTAATGAAATAGTCTTCCTCTTCATCAGTTACATAACTCTTCATCAGTTACATAACTCATACAGGTTGACTAGTGACTCCTGTTCATTTTTTTTTTTACCTGACAAATACTTGCCGTTTGACTGGGAAATAGTTTGATGTCTGGAGCTGTGTTGGATGTGTGGGTGTTATTTTTCACTCTACATTTCGTTCTATGGGTTCCTGACTGTCTCCATGGAAACCCAGCTGCACAACCCCCCCATTAATACCTTATTAAAGTGAAATTTTGTAATTTAATCAAACGGAATAGCTGTAATTGGATTAGTATACTATTACAGCCACCCTCGCTTATCTTCACAGCTCTCCCTGAAATCTCCTAAATGTTCTTCTCGTTGATGTATTTCTCTTGCTGGATGGCCCCCTGTGTTCCAGCAAGCATATCTTTCACACGTTGCAGAGATATGCAATAACTATTAGGATTAGTGATGGTGGCTTGTTATTATTGCTTTGAGAGCGTTTTTTTAAATGGAGAACAAAAAAAAAAACATGTTTTTATTTTCAACCTGATGCATTTTGAGTTGCTGCATGTCCCTTTGGCTGATTCCAGCTGCCTGCTTAAGGCGTTAAGGAGATTTGGAGGGTTGGGGCAGATGTAGCAGCTGCGTTGACATTAGGCTGTGTGGGGCAACATACTGCTCAGATAGAGAGAGATGCTCGGGACTGGTAACAGGGAAGCTTAAGGATGTTCCCTGCTTCATTATGTCCTAGACAAGCTTTCTGACTTGCAAGCCAAAGTATATTTTCTGCCTTCTGCCCATGCATATTATAAGGGATGGAGATAGAGGACTGGTTTGTTCAGGTGTGAAAAAAAAAATGCTGCAGAATGGGAATGGGCTGTACTTAAATAAACCAGGTGTCAACTCAGTGGCTCCAAAAATGGCTGGAAAAAGTTAATGTTGGAAAAACTTGTTGGCAGGTGAAAACAAACCTTTCTCTAAAGTTTAAAGGTCAGCCATAACATTATGACCACAGTAAGAGAAAAGGCTGGTTATATTAATACAGTATGGAAAAAAAAAGTTCCTAACTTTGAGTAGAAGCAGAAAAATAGTCAGTTGTAAGATCTTGAGCAATTTAATGAGGTCCAAATTGTATTAGATGTATAGCATGGTCACAACAGAGCAACCTCAGCTATCGTTGCCTGTCTCCTGTATTTAATTCAATTCAATTCAAAATACTTTATTAACCCTAGGGGAAAATAAAATGTTGTAACTCATCATCCTGGTTTCATTAAAGAGTTGTTCTAGATGCTGATGGCTGTAGGCAGGAAGGACCTCTTGTAGCGGTCTGTCTTAGACCAGATGTGAGGAAACTGACTGCAGATGTTGATCTACTTGGACTTGATGGACTTCTTGATCTTCTTGGGGTGCAGGACCACCTGAATCTTGGGAAGAACTCCTCCCGGAGCGATGGCCAACCCTCCCAGCAGCTTGTTGAGCTTCTCGTCATTGCAGACAGGTGTCGGGGATTATCCTGGTCTTCTTGTAGTCACGAGTTTCCCACCAGCTCCAGGATTGCGGCAGGTACTCATGCACTTTCCCCAGGTAGATGGGGATGCACCCACGGCACCTCCTTTTTAACTAATTTGTGATTTGGAGCTGTAGCTGAGGTATTATTTGAGCTTTCAAGATGTTAATTAGCTGCTCCCATCTGTAAAAAAACACTTTGTTGTCATGGTTACACATTATAACAAATGTCCAAAAGCAAAAAGGTTTCAGTAAAAATCCTTCAAGTTGCACAGCATCTGATATCAGAGGAAAGAATCATCCAAAAAAAAAAAAAAAAAAAAAAGTGACTTAAATCCAGGAAGAGAGGATTAAAGTTTTTCAAAAGCAACATCCCAGAATGAAAGTAACAGAGCGCTGCTCCAACATGCAGCCACCTTTGGCGGTGCAATTCTAGAACATATGCATGTGGTAGGAGTCTGGATCTACTATGAGTGGTCCAAAAAAAGGAAAACTGTTTATCTAGTGAGAGGGTCACGTGCAGCAAAGTGATGCATTCTGGGAGGAAAGACTTACTCCGTTGTCTGATTCAATAGAAGAGCCACTGTAGCTTAAATTGCTTGAAAGGTTCATGCGTCTTCTGATGAAAAAAGGATTGAAACACAGAGAATATCCATGCGTTGCTTGTGGAGCTGCATTGCCACAACAGTCAGGTCGACTTTGTTAACCTTAGGTGCATGATGAGTACCAGAACTGCACCATGGATCAATAACTAAAGGTGACCTGGCCTGATGAATGACATCTTCTTTTATCTCCTGTGAAAGTCTGGGCTTATGTGAGTGGATTCGCTGGGGATGGAACGGCACCATGATGCACTAAAGGAAGAAGGAGTGGCGCTTTGGGGCAATATTCTGTTGGGAAACCTGAGGCATGCCATTCAAGTAGATTTTTACTTTGACATTCACAATACAGTAAACTCAAATATTGCTGCATATGAAGTAATCCCTTCATTCAAATGTTACTTTTTGGGAATATTTCAATGGGGCACAACAAGATTCAAAAACTGAGTTGAAGAACACAAAACACAGTCTGAGTGTTGACCTCTGGATTTTCAAGATCTCTGTTTTACTCATGTTGATGCCACAGCTTGTGGGACTTGATATAAACTCAAGGCCCAGTGCTAGATATCACAACAGATCTTTTAAAGTCTTAACGAGTCCAAGTTTGATTGATGCGGGGTGATTTGACAAATGAAAAGTAAACAAATAAAAATCAATCCATAGGAAGGAGGTCATATAACACATCAGGATGATAACAATGAGCTATTCATATTCTTACTATTACAGCAGTATTAAATCCTAGAATATAGAGAGTAGGTGTTATAATAAAAAAATAGACTAACACCTATTTAACCTGTGCAGAAAATTAATACAAAATACCTAGAAAGTTTTGTATTTTATGCACGTTTTCCACTTTTGCCTGATAATTATAATATGGAAATGATAAATTAAGTCCTCCAGAACTGCTTTTCTCTTCCAGCCCATGAAATATCTACTTTTCTATGTTTTGTGACTGTGATAACATGTGTAGTGCACCAAGTTCACCAATACATCCAAGCAGAAAACATTAAATATTCATCAGGGTTATGGGGCGCGGTGTCTCAGTGTGAGAATGCAATGGAATTACAAAGTAAATTAGTTTCAGTTTATGAAATCAAAATGTCTGCACCTTGCTCTTACGGCTTTTCTGGGACTGTGAACAGAATGATCCATGCTCTCACCTTCTTACTCTCTATTAAAATTTAAATGATACCACATTTTTATTAATTTCGTCTAGTTGGACATACATCATACATTCTGTTGAACGAGACAAATCCCTGTTTTTCAATATTGAACAGAAAAGTTAGTATTTTACTGTGACTTGTCCACTAAAGCTGCATAATTGCCTTTAGTTTTGCATTCTGTAAATACTAATTATAATAGAGTGCAACATATGCAAGGTGGCTCAAACATTTCTAATGGCCTAACTAATGGCTAGACGGCAGTTTTATAAGACTCCTGTTCACGTGGCCGTTGTGCTGAATGGAGTCACAAAAGTTTGATGGGAAATCTGCTTGCACTTTCGCAATTCAACAGTTTTTCCTCACAAACAAAAATTAATGAGCTCTCTGCAACGAGGCGCCATCAATAACAAACATTTTCCATCTGTGCTTGTGTGTGCACAAGTGTTTTTGGTACAGTTGCATGCTGATAAAGAATTTATTGGCTTCATTCTGTGTTCTATGAACCCCCTGAAGTTGCTAAAGAATTTAAAGGTACATTTAACTTAAAGAGCTGAAGGAATTGCAGCACCACAGACAGATCTGCCTCAAATGTGGCAGGGTAATGATGATTCAAGAAGACACCTCCGCCATCTTATAAACAAACCAAGTAAATAACTCGGGGATCCCTCATAAAGCTACTATACATGTTATAAAAACTGTAGTAATATCTAAAGTTAAAAGCCTAGCTAACATTGAAGTTAAGCAGATTTGGCGCAATGAATAGCACTCAGATAAAGTAGTGAGAAGGATCCGTGGCTACTACCATGACTTCACAAAATATAAAAGAGAAAGCATTTTTTCACAGAGAGAAACATGGTTATGCTATGAGATCTTCAGCATCACCATTTGTGGACACTATAGATGGAAGAAGTGGGAGACAGAGACCTGAACTTCTAACACCGGGCCATTGGTTCAGATATCAATACCTGTGTTAAAATCCAAGCCATTAAAGCAGATAATCACCAAACATGTCAGTACTGTTGACATCAAGTTCACCAGACACAGACAAACTGCCTTTATGGACTATACAGTGCACATGTAAGGAGATGGAAGCCTTAAGGTAAAGGCTGACAGGAAACCAACTTACACAGATCAGTACTTGAGGGCGGCTGTGGCTGAGTGGTTAGAGCAGTCGTCCTCAATGCAAGAGTTGGGGGGTTCAAATCCACCAGCAGTCACATGCCAAAGTGTCCCTGAGCAAGACACTGAACCCCTCGTTGCCTCTGATGTGTCCCATCGGTGTATGGATGCGATAAGCACTGATTAGTCTCTTTAGAATGATTTGTTGCATTAGCTTTGTATAGATCTAGCAGAGTGCTGTATGAATGAGTAAATGAGGGCATGGATTGTAGCGTAAATCGCTTTGAGTACCTCGATAAGATAGAAAGGTGCTATATAATTGCCGTCCATTCACCATTACTTTCTGTTTGACTCTGCACCCACTAGAACAAACTTACTGTCATTAGAACTTTACACTATCAGGTTGAACGTGACCTCACAAGGACCAAAGCGAAGGAAAAGGAATAGGAGCACGTCAAAAAAACTCTCCAAAGATGTGAACCCAACTGGGCTTTTGTCGAGTCAGCTACAAACCATGTCACAGAGCAGAACAGACAGCATGATGGATTAAAGGTTAGTGGGTTAAAAAAAAAAAAAACTGAGGAAAAGAGAAACTTTAACATTGTTATCCTATGTGCTGTTTTAGTAGAAATTCTGGGGAATTTGCTCCAAACAACTTCCTGTTGCATTTCAAACCCGACAGGACTCAGACAGAGGCTGGTCCATCTCAAGGACAAAACACACAGACCCAAACTGAGTGGTGGGGTGTTCATAGTTCAGTGCAGCAAGAAATGTTCAGGCTTAGATAAACCAAAGTCTCTCCACACATGCATGGCTCAACTCAGGAGACCCACCTCTTCAGGACAAGACTCAGCAGTGCACATTTATCTGAAGGATCAGGGACACTCTTGAGGACCAAAATGTTCATACAGTATTTTGGACATGGAAGGCAGCTGGTTTGAGAGGGGTGCAAAGGAAGACATATATCAAATGCAATAAATAAACAAATAAAACAGCTTTAAACAGAGGGGGAGGCCTCAGATTTTAGTTTTCTAATCCTCCTGCAGTGCAGCATTAAGCCTGATTCACCGTCATTTCCCTCTAATTCACACATTCATGCTTGTGACCAAAGCATCTCTTTCATAGCCAGACTAACAAAGACTCCAACGGCACACCATTGTGATGAGAGTGAGTTTATTCTGCATGCGACTCTAGGTTACATAAAGCTTTTCATGCTGTATTAAAAGCTTGGAACTCCACACTTTTTTTTTTATTTTTTATGAATTGCGAAAGCTCCTGGGATGGGAAGCAAATTAGTGTCAATTACAGAATATGAATCTATTTTTTTTCCTTTTCTTTTTTTGTTTTGTTCTTTAATTTGGATCATTTCAAAAGTTAACCAGTTGTAGGTGTACATCCAACATATTTTATAAGTGTTTCATTCAATTATATCCACTAGTTCATGAGATATTTTGCTAACAATACAGACAACCACACACAGGCACAAGCAACAACATTATTACTTTCATTCAACCTTTATTTAGGCAGGTTAATATCATTGAGCCTCGAGGACTCATTTACAAGAGAGACCTGGCTAAAAACTAAGGAACTACTTGGCCTTTGCTTTTGGTGGCAAGTGCAAACTTCAGAATCTCTTGCCCAAAAATACCAGATTTTTTTTCTCCATTTTGTTGTTTTTTTAGAGTACAGTACTAAATTAAATTGTGAATATAAAACATAAACTCAACATATTCATTCAACCTTTATTTAGGCAGATATGTGGTTGTTTTCTGCTTCTAGGTGCTAAAACTAAACTTGACACCCTCCTGAAGCAGTCCGTTTGACTAAAAAAATCTGTCTCTGCTCTTCCACACCTCATCTAAGCATTTTGAACACTGTGGGCATCTTTATTTTTAGCTTTACAAATCTTTTTACAATGAAATACAGCCTAAATTAAGTAATTACTTAACGGGTGTGCAAATACTTCTGGGACTGCTCAAATTTGCCTCCTAAAATTCAGATCACTTCCTATGTTCTTGCCATTTCCCTTGTGGGGAAATTACACAAACAGATCTGCAGAAGCTAACTGAAAGATCAAATGCAAGATTTCAGCATGAGACCTTGTGCACTGAGATAAAGACAAAAAAAAAAAAAAGAGCATCAGAGACTTCTGCTGTTGCATAATCATTGCTGGTTAAGATCCCTGCAGAACGAAATGTTTAATCACACAAACAAAACATCTGGTATCCCTTCACATTCCCCTCTCTGGTTTCACATCTCTCACGCTCCTGACTGATTACGCTTCACAGTTGCAGGTCCTTCTTTCTGCCTCTCAGAAACTGGGGATTGTGACGGTTTTGCACTGGTGTCTCTGGCTGGATCACTGATCTCCAGAGTTCACTGGATCTGCCAAAGGGTCTTGCCCCTGCCTTTCGTTTTGCACGAGCCATGTGGTGTTGATGATACCACCAGTCTGGGCAACACCGTCACCATTTCTTTAGGCTAGATTGTGATGATTCTCACATGAGTGAACCATTAGAAAATGGATGTGTTTATGACCCTGTGAGGAGAGGAACGAGTGGGTGAAACAGCAGGCTTTCTGAAAGACAGACACTAATAGTCCATGTAGCATCTCTATACGTGTGATGCAGATAAGCTGCAGATAATATGACACGTCTTTTCAGTTTTTGATCAACTTTGATAAAGTCAGACCTAAAGGTTGTCTTGTAAAATGGCATTTATTTAGTGCAAACAATAAATGTAAAGTTGTTAGGGATAGGTTAAGGGATTTTTTTTAAATGTACAAACCTTCTGAGGACAGTTAATATCCCCATTTTCTGTTTGGACACCTCTGTTAAGCATAGGGTTGGGCATCGAGTCTCAAGAATCAATTGGAACCGGGACTAACGTTCCGATTCTCCAGGAATCGTTACATTTTGTTTTATTTTCAATTCCTATTTTTGTCCACTAGTCCACCGACCAGAAGAAGAAGCCCCAGGAAGTGGTGAGCAGCCGCGATCAAAAGTGTGACTTAACTTTAATACTTTGTAAAAGAAATGACCAGTCGGCTCAGTGCAGCATTTGCAATAATTTTATATCATGCAAATGAGTGTGCATGGCTAACACCACTGAGTTCATGGTGTAGAAGAGTGTCCCGTCTTTGATCCGCTGAAATTGGCTATTTTTGCTGCCTCCTCCTCCGGTTCTGACTCTTAGCCTATCACCCGCTGCAGTCAGAATCAGGTAAGTAAAACTATAAACTATGCCTTAAACCAACATCAAGGCAGCTAACAAATTATATATTCTACTTAAAGCTGTAGGTCAACTTAAATGCAAATGCTAATGTTAGCTCATTAGGATTCTAGAATTGCACTACTCGGGGTGGCTGCATGTTGGAGCAGCTCTGTGCCATTCATTCTGAGAGTTTGCTTTTGGAAAATTTAATTCCTCTTTCTCTGCATGTAAATCGCTTTTTTTTTTTTTTGGATGATTGTTTCCTCTGGTATCAGATGTTGTGCAGCTGGAAGGATTTATACTGAAACTTTTTTTTAGTTTTGGACATTTGTGATGATGTGTAATCATAAAAACAAGAAGCTTTGTTTTTACAACCGGAGCAGCTGATTAACGTCTCAAAAGTTCAAATGATATCTCAGCTACAGCCCCAAATGTAAACTGAGTTGAAAAGGAGGCTCTGTGGATGCATTCCTGTCTACCTGCTGGCTATGCTTAAGTGCCCGACCACCGAGATCCTGGAACTGGCAGGAAACACGGCTCGTGACAGCTGAAGGGCCGGTATCATCCCCCACCCCCTGGAACCGGCTGTCCCAGTGACATGGAGCTCGACAGGCTGCTTGGAGGAGTGGTCATTGTTCTGGGAGGAGTTCTGCCCAGCATTCAGGTGGTCCTGAGGCCCAGGGGAACAAAGAGGACAGCCGAGTCTGGTGGACGGATTGGACGGAATCTGCAACACTTTTCTTCAGATCCGCAGTAGGATGGACCTTTACAAGAGATCCTTCCTGCCCACATACATCAATATCTATGACAACTCTTTAATAAAATGAGGATAATGAGTTACAACAACATTTAATTTCCTTTTGGATTAATAAAGTATTTTTTGCATTGAATTGAATGTATTTTTTCATAGACATTCAACTACCTGAAATTGCTAATAATGTTAGCCAGGCAGTTGAACAGACTCTGTGATCTGCTACTATTCCGTTCACCATAGCGTCTGAGAGAAATACATCGATGCAACTAACTGTATAGCGCAACAGAACGGGTACAGCATATATTGTGAAAAGGGTTCATCCTTTATCAGATATGGAATCACCAACATTTTGGTTAGTTAAGCAATAATAGGTATTTGCCCCATTAAAAGCAACATGAAAACAAGAAAGTTGTTCTTAGTTCTTGCAAGGAAGGACAGTTTTTATTTATTTTACAAAATACCTTGGTTCTTATGGTTGCAGTGCATGTTTTTCCCATTTAACTGAATGAAAAGCTTTGGTGGGAAAAATGTTCCAGGAGCTGCGAGCAGCAGTCCCATCTTCTTCATTCAAATACTCAAAAGGGACATTTTTTAGCTCAATGTGTTTAATTCATCACATCCTCTCTTTGGGATTATACGTAACAGCACAATCCCCCTTCTTTCTTCTGCTGCTTCATGGCAGCCGTTGGTTGGGCAGACAGCCGCAACGCAGCCGACGTATACACAGTCAGGACCACATCGCTGGGCTGGTTTCCCTCCCACTGAGAGCTGAGGCTTGCAACAAGGCCGACCCATCACACACTGCTGAAGAAGCGCCATGGCAAAAGTGTTTATTGGCGAACACATGGGAGAAGCCAGGGGGAAATTAGACGTCCTACTCCTCCTCTGTACTTCTGTACATGCTGTCTGTCTTGCATCACCCAATACAGTAAAGGCGTGGCCAGCACCTCCTCAGGGAGCTATTTGCCTTTTATAAAGCCTATTGCTATGGAAATTGTATGTGATTTCAGAGGGCATTAATGCTGAGAGGCGTGCGCATAGAGGGCTACCATCATAGAGCAAAGGATCACCCTGGGCAGAATCTCATATTCGTTGCTCCTTTGCTAGTTTTTCCCCCCGACAACATATCATGCACCGGATACTAGCAGAATAAGGAATTGACAGATGGAGGAGTGGGTAGCTGGCAACGAGACATGAGAGGTGGATAGACTGGGAGGGAAAAATCGAGGAGGAGGCAGCTGTTCTGAGTGTTACGAGTAGAGAGAAAGAGGGGTGCTTAGACAGAGGAGAGATTGGAATACTATATGAGCGAGGGTACCAGCAAAGGAAGAGCGAAAGGGATAGTGGAAGAGGATCCAAGGAGAGCGGAGCGTGAATCAATATTTATACTGCGAGGCGAGACAATTCTGAGGCAGTAATTAAATTGGTGTGTCATATTTCATTCCATTACTGGGCCACGCTTGCATGCAAATGATCTAAAAGGCCTCCTTTTCAAGTGGATTTTATTTCTTTTATGACAGTGAATGGAACTGAGCTAGGCAGAGAAAAATAAAACACAATCCCAGTATTCATGAGCCTATTGTCGAGAACTGGGGGGGCCATTCAGCCACGGTTCAGCAGGGGGTGTGGTGATGGTAGTCACTTGTACTGTAACCGCTCTACACTTAAATTTGGGATGGGTGTGGAGAGACAAATCTGTCCCATTAAATAGATGATTAGGAAAATGAGGCAACGCTGTCTCATATGAATCCATTTCCAAGTCCTGGCAACACGTCCCCTCCTCTTCTCGTTGAGAAGAACGAATAAAACTTGTTGAAGTGAATTTCATCGTGTACCAATATTTAGTGTTAAATGTTGCTTTTTTAAACAAACAGGAGCGACATATGTTATTTAATCATAAAGAATGGTTTACCATTTGAACAGCAAACAGTTGGTTTCTTTACTTTTGAGGGACAGGATGACTCAGGAAGTTGACTTGCGCTATAAAGTCTGTCGCCATGTTTACTTTTAACATTAGTTGCAGGTGCTTTCCTCCTTATTCCAGTTTTATGCTTTTCTGACGGCATTTGAGCAGGAAAAACAAAATGCAGCTGTGCTCGGTGGAGCCAATTAAAAGTTTCTCTTCTGTTTCTTTGCATCTCAGTACTGGCTGTTGTTTTTGGGCTGTGCAACAAAAAGGATCAAACGATTTTAAAAGGTGTTCACAGTACTTTTAATTTAAACTTAACCCTTTTATATATATATATATATTTTCAGGCTGAATGCATTTGATTCCAATTGACAAAAAACAAAATAAAAATGAAAGACTCTAACCTGAAAGTGTGGAGGCATTGCATGATAAAAAGGGAAGGAGAGCCTGTGGAGCGGTGCCACGCTTACAGCACAGGTTCTGCCAATGGCATCTGAAGTGCTGCCAATGGGAAACACAATGTTAACGGCCACGGCAGTGGACTGAACAGCAGCTGCTTGTGTTTTTGCCTTTATGTGCCAACAAATATAAGAATGAAGCATGCCAGTTATGGCTGCCTCTGCACACACTGTTGGACTTCATGCATTTAAGTTTTGAGAACTTGCTAAAAATAGAATTTAATTTTGAAGATCCAAGAAAAATAAATCATTTCATTCATGATATTGAATAAATAAAAACCTTGAATTTCTGCAAGTAAGACACTTGAAGTTAGATAAGGAAAGAGAGGAATGCTCATATATCAAACAAAATGTTAAAATAATCAAATTGCATATTAATTAAATAATCACATGTTAGTTTTGTATATCTAAGACAAAAGTAGAGCAAACAGGAAACCCAGAAGTTGAGTAAAATTATTTAATTTAAAAATGAAACAAAAAGCACTGAAAAGGCAGGAAGAAACACGAAATAATCAATTAAAACTAAATCAACAAGTGATTTTACAATGAATTGAGCTTACAAGCGAAATTATATGGATCTGATAACAGAACAAAAGTAATGGGGGCTATAAAAACACTGAGGAGTAACACAAACATAAAAAAAAAACATGAAAAAAATATATTTCATGATCAGGAGATCAGAGGGGAAACAGACAAACTGACAATCTTTTCAAAATAAAATAGAAAGAAAGAAAGAACAGAATGTACAATGTATGTCATAACTAAACACATCCATCCATCCATGATCTTTACTCACTTCTTCCTTTGTGGGTCGGGGGGTGGGGGGGTCTCTGGTGCCCATATTCAGCAGTAACTGTGCAGGAGGTGGGGGAAACCCTGGACAAGTCATAAGTCCATCACAAGGACACACAGAGACAAACAAGACAACTCTCTCACTCACACCTAGAGACAATTTAGAGTTACCAATCAGCCTAACATGCATGTTTTTTGGTCTGTAGGATACGGTGGCCCTAAGGTGTAATAGTGGGAGGAAACTGGTGTACCCAGAGAAAACCTCATGTTTGCACTGGGAGAACATACAAACTCCATCCAGAAACAAGCTCTACCAACGGATCCACCATGCTGCCCTAACCAAACACAGACAGAACTAAAACAGAACCAGATTTTTTTTACGACATGACAGTGAACGTGTCAGGGTTCAGAAAAGACACGCCGGCCACCAAAGTTGGATTTACATAAAAAAGTGGATTAAGTTTAGTCGTACTGAGTTAAAGCTTGCTCGAGAACATTT
This sequence comes from Hypsolebias longignatus, assembly GCA_031762435.1. Taxonomy (NCBI): domain Eukaryota; kingdom Metazoa; phylum Chordata; class Actinopteri; order Cyprinodontiformes; family Rivulidae; genus Hypsolebias; species Hypsolebias longignatus. The sequence goes on along the minus strand of JARVGV010001587.1, from coordinate 6,939,607 downwards.
GATCAGTTCAAAACATTCACAGATCCATCCATCCATCCATCCATCCATCCATCCATCCATCCATCCATCCATCCATCCATCCATCCATCCATCCA
>JARVGV010001587.1:6885654-6897454 GCA_031762435.1 Hypsolebias longignatus | reverse complement strand
ATCCATCCATCCATCCATCCATCCATCCATCCATCCATCCATCCATCCATCCATCCATCCATCCATCCATCCATGGTTGACCAGTCTTTTTTTAGCCAGTGCTAAACTTTAAAAACTATTTCAGTTGATAGCTGATAGTGCTTATTTTTCAATTGTTGATCTATTTTTCCCCATTCAACAAAATGTAATAACTGCTTATCTTACATAAACATATAATTAAACAACTTCCAATAGAACGTCTAGCTATAAAGACAACCTTCTCCCCAGTAACACTCTCCAGCTTCTCCGGAGTTGCACCCAGGATGAACCGAGGCCAGAAAGGACACATAATCCATTCTGTCTCAGGGATGTCTCTCAGTTTGACACGTCTGGAGAATCCTCCAGAGTGAGGCATCCTAATCAGATACCCAAATCACCCCAGCTGACTCCTTTTGATGCAAACCAAATATATGTCCAATATATTAAAATCTGACTAAAAATCCCTGCCAGTTTTCTGACAAAGTTTATCATCTTCACTAATCAAGGCACACCTTGTCTTGAGCAGCCAGCAAAATCTTTTGAATGAAAGAATGACGTCTAAATTCTATTGAGAACTTGTGAAACCATCTCTAAATTTTAAATAAAAACAAAAATAAATTTAAATAAATAAATAAACTATTTAAATCAGTATATGTGAAGTTGAAGTGTGTATCTGAACAAAATAAAGATGACTGATGGACTGCTCATTATGAACATTAAAAAAGGACCATGGTCATTGCACAAACATAGAATGGGTCTTATTTAGTAAATGTGTTGCCTAATTAAACTTTCCTGTTCTGTGAAAAATAAAACTTAGACTTTGTTAAACATTTACGTATAGATTTAATTTTAGTCTGATTTGTGTCATAATAAAATCACAAATATGAACAAAGGTTAGACTCTTACCTCTGAATATGCATCTACTGTGTTTTCGATTTGTGAAATAAAACATTTTAAACCAGGTTATTTGAAGAACTGCATTGTTTTCTCCTAATTATTCTGATGATGAACTACATTCAGTCCCAGCAGTTAGTTAAAAGTAATCAATCTTTTTTTTTTTCTCCCACAGCTCAGCAGATTACGCTCAGCAGGCTTGAATCGAGTTTAAAGTATTAGTCTCACTTAAAAGCAGCATGTCCAGCCTTTGAGAGACTCAAACATCACCGGGGATAAAAGTGGTATTTGTCACAGATCTTCCTTTTTTTTTCAGTTGCACTTCAGCTGCTGTTTGTTTTTGATCCGTCATCAAGAAAAGAAAATGCGGTGGAACTTTTTTTGAAGTGAACACCTGCAGGATTGAACAAGCAGCGCTGACAGGTCAGCACACCCAGCAGTTTCACGAATACATCCTGGTAAATAAAAACAGAGGGAAGATAAAGCAGCTTAAGCTCTTCAGGAAAACACTTCAGGGGTCAAAAGGAGGTGGAAGTAATCTTATGGTTAGGGGGGTCCCCATCTCGGAGGACATCACTCACAGGCAGACAGAGTTGAAATACATATGTGAGGAGATCAGTGGCTGTGAGACAGGTGCGCAGATATCACTGCAAATGTTAGGCCCTGTTTACAGTCTGAGGCCTGCCATCTGGATCTGACGTATTAAATAGCACCTCATTGACACGTTTCAAACCAGTTTGCTGTGTAATTCCCAGAAACTGGCTGGGGAGAGAGGGTTTACATGAAAACGCTGCAGTTTCCATGTCAGGTTGCCAGATAAGAAATTATGAACTACGGTACTGTCGCTTTAAAATGATAGTACTTTGACCTAAACTGTCATATGCACTGAGTAAATATATTCTAAGATGATGTTTGTGTTGTGTTTGTTGAACATGTGCACAGAAAAGGAAGGGGCAAATAAGGCATTTTAAATGTATCTGGCAACCCTCATCACACAAGCAGCATCTGCATGATCACAGCTATGTCTCTTTGGATTTTATTAGCTTTGCTCCAACATGCTGAAAATGGGTAAGTGGCACAAACGCACTTTACACTTTGCCGTATATTATAACCGTTAGTGCAAAAAACACCTTTTGATGGCAGCCGCCGGTAGTGCACATGCACGACTTCACACTTACAGAGCATTTTTGTACCGCCACGAGGATTTACCTTGAAAACCTCTACTCAGAAACCTTTGGCTTCAGAGAGAATGAGGGCTGTTGTCATGGCCGTACCGTATCCAAAAAAAACGCATTGTGTAAACGGGGCCTTGTTGTCAGTGGCATGCCACTCTTGAAACCAGTGGCTGAAGAGTCGTGCTGTCTCACTGGTTGCATCAGACAGAATCCCAGTGATGGACGCGAGTGATCTAACAACATCAATGACTCACTCACTCACCCAAAGCTGAGGCTACTTTGATATGTTGAGCGTATAGCTGCATATCTTTGTAACAATTCTTTTCGCTCTCCTCCCACACTCTCATCGTTATCAAAGAATCCGGATTCTGTCTCTTTAATTATGCATAAGAGACTGAAACAACTCAGGATGATTGATGGGACCACACTGAAACAGACACAATTAGACGTAATTAAATCTTGCATAGTTCATGCTGTTTGGCAATTGCTGTTGATTCTGCTCGCTGAGGGCCTTTGGTTATCTCGCACAAAACTGCAACAACACAAAGGCATAATCGCTCTCTTCTTTTTATTCACCCATTCATCTGAATTCCATCTGCGGCTCACATAGATTACATTTACAGTAACCCAATGGAAGAACCAAAGTGACAGTTGAACAGAAGCAATAAATAATTCAGCAACTTCTTGATAGCCGCTTATCATTTTTTGGGTAGAATCACCCATTCTCCTTTGTGAGCTCCAACCATATTAGCATTATTGTTGAGTTTATGGATTTTTTTTTTTGTGTGCGTCTCATGAGACAACACCTTGACCTTGCCTAATGTGCAAGATAACAGACCTGAGATGCAGCATTTATGGAGCAAGGTGCATTGACATTCATGTATTCATCTCTAGAGGAGTTCAGTTGCTGAGATGCAGTTTTTTTGTGTGAAAATGACCGCATACTGGGAACAGACAGGATCAACTGGTGCTTATACTAATCCAGAGCAACTGAAAAGACAGTAAACAAGCTGACGAAAGGTACTTCTAGCAATGCAGCTAAAAACACAACAAATGTCAAAGCTGAAAGCAGTGAACAGAGAGTTTTGAGCTCCTTTGAGGTCTCTTTAGGTCAGGCTGTTCTTTAGAATTGGGATTTTTGTTTCAGCTAAAAAATGTTTACACTACGGTTCAAGTGATAAGGAGCATTAGACCTAACAAAGGAACAGGCTCTGATCAGTTCAACTCCAGTTTATCATCAGCTCTAGTTAAAATATTGTCTAGTCAACCTTGTAATGGGTTAATAGTGAACAATATGTTCACTTTCTGACACCATTTTCAAAACTTGGACCCGAGTGCCGAGCCATTTGGAGACATCTCTCGTCTCACTTTCTCCACTGCTGAAATCCTAATCCATGCCTTTGTCACATCCACAATCGACTATTGCCACTGCATTTTGTACGGTACACCATCCCAAACTCTCAACAAACTGCAATGCGTTCAAAACTCTGCTGCCCACCTTCTCACCCACACCCGCTCCTGTGAACATATCACTCCTGTCCTGCAGAAACTTCACTGGCTCCCCATCACTCAGAGCATCCATTTCAAGATCCTCCTCGTCACATTCAAAGCCCTCTATACCTGACCGATCTACTCCATCGCTACGCTCCTCCTCATTCCCTCCGCTCCTCCGATGCCAACTTTCTGCCTCTCCCCTGTAGGACCAAACTCCATGGGGAGACATAGCCTTCTCCATCACTGTCCCCACCCTCTGGAACTCACTGCCCCAACAGCTTCGTCTCTGCTTCGATCTCTCCACTTTTAAGAAAGAACTCAAAACCCACCTGTTTGAAATTGCTTTTAATGTTTACATTTGCCCTTTTTAAACGTTTTACTGTGTTTTTATGTGTTATGCATTGTTGATTTTATTTTTATTTATGTTTTAACTAATTTAAAGATATTTGAGTATTTAGAAAAGCGCTGTTCCAATAAAATGTATTATTATTAATGTTGTTATTATTGTCTCCTGCACTAACATCCCATGAACTGACACATTTTAATGTTGCAGCAATAATTTCTTGTTTAAGTTCGGAAGAAGTTGGTTTTCAAAGTTTTTTGAGTCCAGTCTGGATCTTTTGGGAGAGAATCTGTTCTGCTGTACTGAACGGTCTTTCAATAATATTTCAATAGTGTTTCAATAATCTTTCAATAAGGCCATGGGTGTTGTGTATCTTCTGGCTGACTTTGCAGTGGAATCCATTTTGGGTGTATTAGTGGTGCTGCAGGTACACCCAGTTCAATGACATATACATATACATACCTGGTAATTGGTCCAACTCTTCTTGAAGTTAGGTCTAATGTTACCTGCCCACTTTGCAGTGATTCAATGTACCAACTCCCCTCTCGCCATTAGTTACTTTCAAACTAACGAACAAATTAAAAAAACACACCATGAATGTAACTTGTAACACATTATAGAAATGTAGTGTAGTAGAAAGTACAGATGCTTAATGTAAAATGTAGTGGAGTAAAAGTTGAAAGTACCCACGTTCAACTCTACGTGAGTAAAGTACAGATACGTGAAACATTTACTTAAGTACAGTAATGAAGTACTTGTACTTAGTTACACCCCACCACTGCCTTTTACCATAGCAACACTTCAGTTTCACAAAGGACACAAATAATGATTTTGTATTTATAGGCCAGTTAAGGACATGAAAGAAGGAGACGAACAGCAATTTTATGTTTATGGGTCAAAAAAAAAAAAAGAAAAAAAAATCAACCAGCTGCAATGAGGACGAGAGCTTCTACATATGGGGAACAGAATCAAGCAGATGTATTGTTGTTACAAGAAATACAGCAGTTTGTGCAGCCTTCTTTCTCTTCAGCAGTGTACAATCTGCCATTTTGTCCCAATTCAATTCAGAAACGTTCTTATCCATGCACTTTTCATACATAAACCTACTCAACTGTATTTTTATTTTTTTTGCTGAATACCTAACCAATCAGTTTTGGTCCCTTGTTGAATCAAGCAGAGTGAAATCAACATTTAAAATAAAATTTAAACTGAGAGGGAAAAGAAACAGAAGTTGGAAAGAGGATGAACTGGAAACAAACATCTCGAGCAGGTCTCAAATCTCGTCTTTCTAACTCCGGTGGATCAGAATCAGAGAGGTGCTGCTCTGACAAAACAGCAGCATTTGACACTGGGAAAGAGAACAGGTTGTTCTGTTCAGGCTGGACCACCAGAACACTCACTATCACCATTTGTTGGTGAGAACACCATGTTAGTAAATGTGTTAAGTGAACAGAAATGAGAGAACACTAAAGTTACATTTGAAGTCAATGGGTTTAAGAATCTTTAAAAAGAAAAAAAAATGTTGGTGGAGAAAACTTTATCAAAGTGGTATAAATATTGCAATTCTAGTTTGTATTTTTAAATATTCTCCAGGCCTGGAAATAAACTGCTTGGAATTTAACATCTTAATGACAGCAAATGGACATAACCTATTGGGCCAGAAAGATTCAAACCCACAGGATTTTTTTTTCTCAGCCAGATTATAAACACTACTTTTAAATAACTTTCATCTTTTCAGTCACAGTAACTGATTGTAAGTGGGTCTTTTGAAAGTCGAACAAAGGGAAGGGGAAGTCTCAGATTGTCATAATTGTATGTTCCCATACAAAGCCCAAATTTGTTCTCTGCATTTCACCCATCACACCTGGGATTCACCCAGGTGGAGCAGTGGGCAGTTATATAGGAGCCTGGGGAGCAATTGGGGATTAGGTATCTTGCTCAGAGACATGACATGTGGGAATGGCTGGGAAGTGGACCTGGTACTTTCTGGTCCCAGGTCGACTGCCCTACCACTCTACACCATCTTGGCCCCAAAATTTCTTTCTTCAATCTTTTAAGTCTGTGTTTTAAACAAAAATTATTTTATTTTGATAGCAAACAGAGCTGTTCAAATGAAATTATGCACAGCCTCTTGTAGGAGCTCACATTGTGTTATCAGCTAAAGTATAGCCATTTTTCTTGTTGGCTAACATAGCCATCTTGAAATGGATTGACTCCTAAAGTTAATGAAAAGATACAACAATTTAAAACATGTTCACTCACTTAAAATACAGGTAGTCCTCGAGTTATGTCGCCCCCGACATGCGGCAACTCGGACTTGCAAACGCCTCCCAGTGACATCATCACACCTCCCATTGACTTTCAATAGCTGCACACAGTGCTGTTTCTTTTGTGTGTGGGGTGTTATACCTTTCCCTTTTGGACTCCTCCCCCTCTCTGGCGTCCATCTTATTCTGTGAACACAACAACATGGGCTGGAGGAGTCAATTTTGTTTGTGCTCTAAGGCGGTGCAGCCTGTAAAATTAGCAGCAGCTCTTGTTCTATTAAACTTTGTTGGTTGGACTTACCTGTAAACACTCCTGACCGAGGTGGGTTGGATTTTAAAGAAAAAAGAGAAAGAGTGATGGCGGAGGGATACAGGTACAGTTTTCATTACTGTTTTATTTCATTATGAAACGTACTGTGCAGTAGTTTATGTGTTTTTTGAGGGTAATGTGTTAGCTAACTGCTTGGAAATACAGTACTGTACATGTTTAAGGTACAGAATGTACGCTGGTGTTATGTTAGATTGAAAAAAAAAATGTGTTTAAAATGCAGTTTATCGTGTATTTTCCGACACGGCAAAATCGGGTTACGAACGGTGCATGGGAACGGATCTGCGCCGTAACTCGAGGACTACCTGTATATTTTGCTAATGGTAAAACAATGCTGATGGCTCAAATAAATAGATTGCACTGTGTATGGGCTGATGCTCAGCTACTACTCTGGCCTTCAAAGCACCATCTCAGTGCAGTGGATACCAGCATTATATTTATACTGCAATGATACACTTTAAATACACAAGTTATGATACAGCTATGATGGTACTAAACCCAGAGAAGCAGGCGTCCCTGAAATATCTAAACATTAACCAATAAAATGCTCCTCTATTCATCACCAATTTAAAATAAATAAAAGTAACAATATATTCCTTTTATTCAATTCATAGCTGTAATGAGTATCCCCTTGTAGCAAATTAATTCACCTGAATATGTTGTTGCCAAGGACCGGCTCTTAAAATTTTAATTTGTGCACCAACGAGGTCACCCTCGCATTCACCGTCCTTGAAGCTCTGCACACTGGTGCTCTAAATCCCTTCTGTCAGCTAAAATCACTCACTCAGACTATTTGTGACTATTCGAATGGGTTTTTAACCTCTGGTTTTGGATAAGAGCATTTATTCCAAACAAAGCCTCCAAGCTGTCTTTTCTGGAACGTCCAGAAACTGCCACCACTAATCAGGACATGAGCACCGTGTGGACGGGCGCACTTCCTGTTGGGCCTGTTGATGCAGTCTGAGTGTGAGAATGTGATATAGAAACTCAATTTCCACATGAGCATGTCTTTGAGAGTGAGCTTGTGTTATCCCTGTGAGCACATTCATGCCTTTTTTGTGGCCATGGAAATATGCTGTTTATTAGTAGCTGTGAGGAGTGAAACAGAGACAGTCAACACGGCACAATCTCCATATTTAAGACTTGTCTGCTAATTATGCAGAAATCCCTCAGGTCATATTCAATCAAACCAGCTCATTGAATTGCAAGTGAAGTCAAGACTTATCCCTCCTTCTGCAAAAATGCAATACTCATAGCAAGGGTGTTTTTTTTATTTTTTTATCCACATGCTTTAACATTTATGGCAAGCTCATTTCAAAGCTTTTCTAGGAGCTTGTTAAAAGTGGAAACAATTGTTGATGCTAATTTCGCCAGAGAAAATGAAAGCCTCCCTCGCTCAAATTAAAGCTAGGTGCTATTGTTGATTGCATTTTCACTTAACAAGGTCTCTGTGTTCACATGCCCAGGAGTTTTCATTGTCTTATTTTAGACACAATGGAAATGCAAGAAAAAAGTCTTTAACACTCTGCCCTTTTAATGGAATTAAAAAAAGGGGAAATTTAACGTTTAACAAGTGCACCTCGGACCTCTGCACTTACTACTGTCTGCCTAGTAATTAAAAAACACTGATTGCCATTTTAATGACTTTCTTCCGGTGTTAAATACTCTGGCACTGGACAGGGGTTGCAGTGTGTCTGGGTCTGAGGATAAATGGCCCCTGCAGCAGCCTCCCTGGGGAGTCCAAGTGTCATTCGCAACCCATTATCAGACCAGATCCTTTCATTCTTGGGTCTTCACACCTATGATTTTACTTTCTTGAAGCACACACATACATACATGCACACACTCACATAGCTAGCCTAAAATAGTGTTGCCGCGTTTCAGCAAAACCATCTTAAGATATCAAAAAGCGATTGTTTTCTTCATAATCATACTAATTACCATGTCTAGAGATGTCTGGAGAAAATATGTTAAAATTTAAGGTCTACCTTTTTATCTTGGACACCCCTGGGTGCTGAACCAGTGCAACTTTTAGATGTGACACCACTGTGTCTGGTAATTGCTGTTAGACTGAGAACATCACTTTTTGAAGGTGGTAGGAAACTAAATGGGTTACACTGGAAAAGTCACAGATGTAGTATTTTTGGTTGCTAATGCTTTTTTTGTTAGTTCGACCACTCGGTTGGCTCAGACACAACTATTAACTGCAGCTTTTCCACGTTTCAGTCTGAATAAAGATACTTATTTATCCCAGTAGTTTACCTCATATACAGTTTAAGTTGTACGTGGATTTTCTGTTGGAGAAAAATAGTCTTTGCTCAAGTTGTTTACTCATAATGAACCACACTCAATGGCCAACGATTTTTAACCAGGATTTTACTTGCAAGTTCAGATTTTCAGGATATGTTACATAAATATACATAAAATATACAGACAAAGGCTAGTCACTAGAATCTGCCTGGAGCTGCCCCCTCAGCTTGCTTTCATGTCCCACAGTTCAGCCAAGTTCATGGAGCGCAGGTGTCCTTGGCTGCAGGTACATGATGCACCTACTCCTCATCCAGCTCTCTGCTAACCCAAACGTTTGGTTCATTGGCAGAGAGAAGACTCTTAGCCATAGTAATAGAAACATCCATTACTGTTGACCAAAAATTCTCCGACATGTTCATATTAAACACATTAATAAACAAATGAGAAAATAAAATGAAAACGTGTTTCAATAACTGCAAATGGCCTTTTTTGAAGCAGCATGTATTTTACTCACCAATGATGCCACCAGGTGACTGAAAAAGTCCAAATTTTATTAAACTATGATTGTTTTCTAATTATAAAGTGATTTGAATTTAGAACATCTGATCTGGCACATTTTAAGCACTTGCGCCCCTTTTAGTGCAGCTGTGTTAAACTGAGCATGTGCACCTTCAAGCTCTAGCAAGTTCAGAAGATATTTACCAGTTCTGTAAAAAAAAAAAAAAGAAGAAAAACAGCCAATTTATCTTTCTATCCAACTGGTACATTACATTAAACTTGATGAACAGGACGGTAAGAAGCTTTGGTTGCAAAGGGACTGGTTGGATCAGGAACAATTTACACGAATTATCAGCCAGTGTTTTACTTTCATTATCACACTGCTGCCGCTGGTGTTTGCCGCTGAGTGTTGCGTGCTGCTCAGGGGTTCTGGCTTATTCAAATAAATATGTAGCTGAGGTAGGTGATGCTGCAGCCCAGCTGTAAATTAACTGCCTCCTGTAGTCTGCGGTCTAATCTAATCAGAGTATAATGCGGCGTGCTGCATTGTCCGTCATCTCTCTTGGGGTGGCGGGGGTGTTGCATTCTGTATATGGATCACACATTCACAGCAGCTCTTAGGGTAGAGAATTTAAAGGCCTAAATATATAATATTGTTTAAGCAGAAGAAAGCAGAAAGTTAAATTTGGGTCTTTTTATTCTGTAAAAATTTATGCTGTTTTAATTAAAAAATAATCTGACAAGTCAAATAGTTTTTGCTGACTTTATAGTTTTATTTAGAACATATATTACTTGTACTGCTATTTTTATTGTCAAGCACACAAAGCAAAGGTGGAGCCATAATATTTTTGCCTCTGTCCATGTGTGGATTTTAGAAATCAACCTGACTGATAGCTAAACAATCTTAACCATCACAAAAATCACCATGACTCGGGCTACTTTACAGAGTTTGAGCTTACATTTTGTGTTGTAGTAGCTGAGAGTTGTTCATAACACACAACCTGAGCATGAGGTCAAAAGTGTGTTAGGTTTTTATTTTTTATTTTTGTCTCCAAACCCTATGTGTCATCACCACTTTTATTGTCTGTCCAAACAGGTCTCGCTTGTAAATGAGTCTTCGAGGCTCAATGTGATTTATCTGTTCAAATAAAGGTTGAATGAATAAATGACACTCGACAGTTTGTGAGAAACAGATAAAACTGCATTATTTCTCCTTCTAAGATGGTCTTAGTCTACAATTCTGGTGCAAAAAATGGCAGACAAAAGTTTACCTGTTCTCCATGTTTATGCATGAAAATACACTAAGGGTGATGCGATGAGATTTGAGCGAGAGCCCAGTTGACGAGAGACCATAAATTATTTGATGTACACCCCAGCACCTGCAAGGGTGGCTCTGCTGGTGCATACCAGTGGGATGACAGCAGTTAACGGCCCCTTCACCTGGGGCGTCACTCGGAGAGATTCTCCAGTGTCCCTGAGAGACACAGGGAGGTCTCCATCACTTCTTGTTCCCCTCCTGCCCATCCATTATCTTTACCTGTTTCTTCCTTTTTGGACCACCAAGGCCACTGGTGCCTATGTCCAACAGTTACTGTGCAAGAGGCGGGGGACACTCTGGACAGGTCTCAAGTCAATCACAGGGACACAGAGACAAACGAGACAAACAACTATTCACTCTCTCATTTACACCTAGAGACGATTTAGAGTTACCAATCAGCTTAACATGCAATGGGAGTGGTTGTGCAGAGGTTAAAGAAGGTGGGCCTGTGATCGGAAGGTTGCTGGATCAACTCCCCATACCAACAACATCAAAATGTGGGTGACAAAGGTGAAGCACCCATATCTGCATCCACCCTCATTTGCCCCCACTCTGGGCAATTGAGCAAGGCCCTTAACCTCCACCATCTGCTCCCCTGGGCACCCTAGATACTCCCTGCTCCACACAGAGGGCTGTGGTAGCTCAGTGGTCTGTGGTTGAATCAGGAAGAGCATAAAAACAATTGCCAATCTTTGTGTGACTTAGTTCGCTGTGGCGACCCCTAAAGAAGGGAGCAGCCGAAAGAAAAAAATACAATAAAAATCAGCCTAACATGCATGTTTTGGTCTGCGGGAGGAAACGGAGTACCTGGACAAAACCCACACTTGCATGGAGAGAACATGCAAACTCCACCAGAAAGGTCTCTGACTGGGATTTGATCTGGCGACCCTCGCTGAGAGGCAACAGCTCTACCAGCTGAGCCACTGTTGCCTTCATCTGTAACAGAACTAGCAATATACAGGCAGTCCCCGAGTTACGAACGAGTTCCGTTCCTACGCACCGTTCGTGACCCGATTTTAACGTAAGTCGGAACTCATTACATGTGGCGTTCATGTCTGGATTTTTGCCGTAAGTCGGAACATGCACGGTAAACGGCGTTTTAAACACATTTTTTTTTCAACGTAACACAACACCAGTGTTCTGTACCTTAAACATGTACAGTACTGTATTTCCAAGCAGTTAGCTAACACAGTACCCTCAAAAAACACATAGAAT
>JARVGV010001587.1:6825501-6837312 GCA_031762435.1 Hypsolebias longignatus | reverse complement strand
CGGAAAAAATTATAAAATGCTGCATAAAAAAGGCAACGAACGGCGCAATGACGTCACTGGGGGCAGAGCCGTAAGTATGGAGCGCCGTAGATCGAGTGCGCCGTAAGTCGGGGACCACCTGTAGTGGACAGTCTGGCTGGTAGTGGTGGTGTGTGTGTGGAGGGTTGGGGGGATGTCTAGTGGTCTACTTTATTATAAAATTGAATAAAGTACATGCATTTTCCTGCATTTTAACAGGTCGTTAAACATCTATGTTTACCTACATTTGACAGTTCTGAGTTGACTCTTTTCCGCTGAATTCATTGCCCAACTTCAAATGTGAACCTCCTGGCACCTCCTCTGTTTGTTAATTGCTGCTCCGGGTTCCTGCCCGAGTACAACTGCCTGGTTAGCTCATTGGCACTCATCCCCACAGCTCCTTGGGTTGGGGGCAGATATATATTTTTTTAAGGGTAGAGGCAGACATGCTTCATGAAGGGGCAGATTGTATGTGATATTAAGAAGTCCTAAGTGGCTGTTGTGTTTAAAATGAGTGTTTATGCAATTCTTTTCAGTTTACATATACTGTATTGGATATGTAAACTGAAAATAATTGCACAAGATTTATTCATTTAAGGCAGTCATATTTGTTCATAACTTTATTATTAGTAAGCCTGAGAGCTACCAGATCCAAGCAAACAGTTACCAAAATGCACCCAATCTGGGTCAGATTAAGCACCGATTATATGGGTTATTTTAACATTCAAGAAGGTTATTTGTTGCATACTGTTATAACCTTGGCACCACAAAATAGATATAACAAATTCAGTGTTTGATAAAAACACAGGTTTTTTTTGAAACACTCAGGAGAATACTGACAAAAAAAAGTTTCAAGTCACAATGTCAAAGTAACACAATTTACTTAAACAACATTTTTCTTGTGGTACAAAAAAATTGCCAGAAAGTGTTTTGTTGTAAAAATTGTTCTGGAAAATATTTTACAATAAAATTCACAATGTGAATTTTGTTAACACATTTTCATTAAGTATGAAGCCATGATTAAAATAAAAAATAAAAAACAAACAAATCAATAAAAATAAACAAACAAGTTACTTCTAAATGTGCATACATTTATTTTAATATGTTTGTTTATTTAATTCACCATATTGGCATGCGAATGAAAGGAGATTAAAAGACAAAAAATAAAAAAAAATAAAAAACTCTAGTTCAACAAAACTAACCTTTTAATATTCAGTTTTTCCAATTTTATAAATCTTAAGCACAAACTCTAGTTTTCTGTTGATGGGGGGAATATCATGTAAAAGTCATGGATGTTTTCACTTACTAATGTTAAATTAATATAGAACCATGTATGTGAAGACAAGAGTATTTCTGTCTATTCAGAGAGGAGCCTGTTAACTGATAAACTCTGATGCTTTCAAGAACTTTGAGCTGTGGAGAAGAGGTTGTCTTGACCTCGCCTCTGTCTGATAACAGGCATTTAAGCTTTTATTAACTCTTTCTTCATGGGTGGATCTTTGAGATGGAGCATCATGTAACATCTTGTACGCTTCAATGCTGCTCCTCTTGCAACATTAAACCTGGGTTGTAAAGATATTCTCCTTGTCCTCTTTGTGGCTACTTGATTAATGATAATTAAATCATCCAGCACTGTCTTACAGATGAAATGGTGAACAAAGACAAGAATGTCCAGATGGTTGCAGTTTACAACTTGCTCTGGTAAGGATGCTCCCTGGGCGCCTCCCTAGGGAGGTGCTTCAGGCGTGTTTGACTGGGAGGACACCCTGACGAAGACACAGGACACACTGGAGAGACTATGTCTATCGGTTGGCCTGGGAAGAGATGTCTGGGCCTCCCTGCTCAAGATACTGCCCCCAAGACCCGACATCGGAACAAGCGGAAGATAATAGATGGATGAAAACAATCAAATGTATTCTGATTTTCATATTCTTCAGCCTGAGAAATTATATTTTATGGGCAGAAAGTTCCCAGAATATTCTCTTTATTTAAAAATATTTTTTTAGAAATCAACAGACATTGGGTCAGTTTGTAAATCAGTATAATTACATGTTTGCTTCTTGCAATATAAACATTTCTAAAATATAATTTGCACTTCTGCAGAACCATATTATTATCCTCCCACTCCTGTGCTTTAGTTTTGTGCATTTCCTGCAATAATCTGCTGAACTTCATCTGAAGAGTTTTTTTTTTTTTTTTTTTTTACCCCGTTTATTCTTGTTTTTGCCTGTTTTGGATGCACAGCTAATATGCAGGAGTGCTGTTTGAAGTTAATGTTGTTCTGTGCCCTATGGCGTCGGAGCTGTCACAGAATCTTTGATATTTAATCATAACCTCTGTGCATTTGTCTGGCTGGTCTTAAGAGCTGGAATATAAAAGTTCTGCAATAATTAAAAAATATCTTATCCTGCTCTGATTGGTGACAGTCTCTGGTTCTGATTACACTCACATTATTAAGACAACTGCCTCTGAACAAACTTTAATTAGTTGTCAGCCATGCTATAAACGTTATTTTTGTGATGATGCACAATCATTTATTTTCCCGTGTCTGTCATTTTGTGAGTGGTACTCATACAGAAGGTTCTATGCCTAGAATGAGATTGAGCTTTTGTTTTCAATTTATTTGCCAAGATGGTGTAGAGGCAGGGCAGATGGCTTGGGACCTGAGAGACCCAGGTTCGATCCCCGGTCACTACATACCTTGTGGTGTCTTTGGGCAGCACACATTGTCCCCCAGGCGCCTTCAATAGCTGCCCACTGCACCACCTGGTGGTGGATGGGTTAAATGCAGAGAGTAATTTCATCCTTGTATGGCAACATACATTGGTGACATTATTATTATTATTATTATTATTATTATTATTATTTCATAACCATTCTCACGAGATGTTTTTGTGCTCCCAGTTTTCTTTTATTAACCACACTCTTTAGGTTTGTGTTGGTAATCTTAGTTTTATTCCCTTTAGTTGCCTAACATTTTGACTTTGAGATTTGCATATTTAATAGCTTGTTTTTGATTATTTAAGAAAGGGGAAATTAGAATGCACATGCTGATTTGAATATTTTGAGTGCCTGTAAAAATCTATAATGTAACTTATGCCTTTTATGTTGTACCGCTTCTATAATGCGTTTTCTTTTCTTTTTTTTTTTTTTTTTTTTACCTCACATCACCTAAAGATCATTATCTCTCAGGTCTTCCTCAAATCAGTTTTTTGCTTTGAACATATCAGAAAATGTACCACCCACTTTAAGTGGGCTTACAGCTGCTGCTTCTTATAGAACATCTGCAGCGCTGTCCCAAGGTATTTCAGCACATTATAATGAGCTGCAGTGTGCCGTGGCATTTCTGCATATTACTGCAGCAAATAACTGTATGACACCCCCAAATAAAGAGTGTGCGTGCGTGTGCATGGGGTGTTGGACTGGGAGATGTAAGTGCTAAAGAAAAAAGAGAGAAATGTGTTTAATGGCACAATAAAAAGAGACAAACTTCCTACATTTTGATCTCCATAGACTCAAACAGGCACATGCATTACATTTGAAGCTGCCTGTAAGACAGGTGACTGACTTGGTGTCTCACATATTTTCTCTAATGTTCTTTACAGATACTTTATGTAAAACAGGGATTTGCACATGGACAACGATTGCTTTACTTGATGATTACTTTAGAGACCCGCCACAAGATAAACACAGTCAAATGACACCCCACAGATCCTACATGGACAATCACCGTGCCTCATTCTGCTGGGAGATGTGAAAGATGGCAGACTCACACAGTCAGCCAAAGACGAGTCACTAAAGTTTTCAAAAGCCAAACCATGAATCAGATTTGACATCACAAAGTGCTTCCACCCTGGAACATGGTGACTCACCCAGATAGGTGGGAAGTTCTCAAAAAGATCATTTTGAATCCATTTGTAACATGCATGAACGGCCCAGTGGCCTTGTGCTGGATAAAAAAATAAAAATAAATAGTAATAAATAAAAAAAAAATACAAAAGCAGTCACCCCGGTTTTAACTGAAAAGTTATCCCTTTGGCTTTTAATGGTGATTCCAGCTCTATTTTGAATTTCTGAACATCCCAAAGACAAGGTTGAGCCTCGGTTTTTGAATGGGTGATGAAGTTGTTTGCTTCAGCCACACGGCACATCTGCAGCTTCTCTTTCTGTTTGTGTTTCAAAAAGCATGTCAAGGCCAACTGCTGCGAGCAAATAAAGTGAGGCGCTGAAAGGGAATGTGTTGCTGTAAACAGGTATCCATCATGAACAGGGTTTTCAGTGTTTGTGTTCCTGTGTGCACTGTAGCAATCTTCAGGTCTTTCATGCACTTTGGAAAGATTGCCCTCATTGGCTTTTACATTTCTGCAGTGTTCAGGCTCTTATGTGGTAACTTTGTTGGTTTGCTAGAATATAAAAATGCTAAAAGTTTTATTGATTTTAATTATTTTAACACTAGAGATGTGAAATTCTGGTTTAAATAACATTTTGGTTTCAGCAAAATTAAGTCAGGTCCTCAGGACTGTTTCTTTTTGTTGAAACATTTCGTGTTTCATCCAAAAGACGTCATCAGTCCGAGGAGCTGCAACAAACTCAGTCTTGTAAGTAGCACCTTAGTTTGATGGTGCTCAGGTGGTTTCTGGAGTCCACCCTCTCCCCCTTCGTCTCATTTGAGGCAGTCCTTTTGAATGAAAGACGAAACGTGTCAACAAAAAGAAACCAGCCAGAGGACCTGACTTCACTTAGTTGGATTTTTCTATCTGGATCATTGAGCATGAAACAACAATTTGGTTGTTGAGTCACAGGAAAAGAAAATGTCCAAGTGATTTATCAAAACTATTTGAACAAACAAACTGAGTAACACTTTACAATAAGGTACACAAATTTGGCTTAACAACTATAGGGAACGCCTCAGGAACGAATCAGTAGCTAATGGGTAGTTAACCAGTTCTTACTGGGAAACACACAGCCAAGCCTTATTAGGGACTACTGGTTATTTGCCCTGTAAATGAGAGCAATTAATCAATAACTAATAGGTAATTAACTGATAGGTTTAAAAAAGAGAAAATCCAATAAAATCAGTAATCACTAGGAAACAGGTTTTTGACAGTTACGAGCTGTGACATCACTGGTGCATTTATTCAGAACCCACATGGAGAATGTCTTCTTTGTTTCTGTGGTAACAACCCAGTAGTCCCCTGATAAGGCTTGGCTGAGTGTTCCCCAGTAAATACTGGTTAACTACCCATTAGCTCCTGATTTGTTCCTGATTCATTCCTGGGGCGTTCCTTTGTAGCTAATCAAATTTTTTGTACTGTATTGTAAAGTGTTACAGAAAACTGATGGCAAATCATGCACCTAGTACAGTGGTGGGATGTAACTAAAGTGGACAGGTAACGTTAGACCCACCTTCAAGAAGAGCTGGACCAATTAAGTATATTCTAGTACAAAGTATATATGTCATTGAGCTGGGAGCACCCACAGCACCACTAACAAACACATAATGGATTCCACCACAAAGATTCAGCCAGAAGATACACACCACCCACGACTTGATCTAAAGATTATTGAAAGACTGTTCAGTACAGCAGGACAGATTATCTCTCTCAAAAGAGCCAGACGACTCAAAAAACTTTGAAGACCAACTTTTTCTGAACTTGCACAATAAATTCTTGCTGCAATATTAAAATGTGTCAGTTCATGGATGTTAGGGGACAAGAGATGTCTCCAAATGTTTTGACACTTGGGTCCAAGTTTTGAAAATGGTGTCAGGAAGTTAAAATATTGTTCACTATTGACCCATTACAAGTTTGACAAGACAGTGTTTCAACTAGAGTTGAAGACAAACTGGAATTGAAATGATCAGATTAGATGATCTTTGTCAGGTCTAATGCTATTTTTTTCTGTCAGACAACTTTTACTTCAATGTTTTTACTGCAGTTAAAATGACACATTGGTTTTGTTTTGTGTTAAATAAAAACTTTCAAAGGTATAATCATTCCTTATTTTTATTTTGCTTAATGACATTTAACTCGATGTCATCCCTGAAATACTGATGCACAGAATCACAAATTCATTCAACCTTTATTTAGTCAGGTTAATCTCATTGAGCCTCACGGAAATCCAAGTGTGAACTGTGTCACAGAGTGAACACAATAAAAACGTATTATCTGCAGCATTATTCATTAAAATGACTAAACACTATTAATGTACAGTATTACAGAAAATATACATACAGTATGCACATTTAATGATACTGTAGACCATTACATTAGTTAATACATTCAGCAAGTACTTTTACTTTAATACTTTTTAGTATTTTTAAAAGCAAGTACAGTACTTATTTACTTTAAGTAAAAACATTAATATGGTACTTGTACTTTTAATAGAGTACATTTTTGTCTGTTTATTTGTACTTTTACATAATGTGTGTGTGTATGTGTGTGTGTATAGACAGCTGATAATCAGTGTGTGTTGTGTCTGCAGGTCCTCATGCAGACACAGCCAGCGGCTGCCAGAACCTGCAGTGTGGATTCAGAGCATGCTGTCGCTCTGGAGAGTGACCCCACTGAACAGCCCACCCCCACCCACATACACACACTTGCACTTTATCCTGGGAATACCATTTGTTGTATTTTGTCTCCTCATCATGTTTCTTGATGAAACTGTAATTCAGCTCCTACTGTTTCCATGTTTAATTTAGTGGATGTAATCGTTCTGAAAGAACATAACTGGGTGATGATTGGTTTAAAATGTCTGTAAATATATTTTCTGGTTTCTTTGTTGGTTTTGAGACATTAAAAAAAATAACCAAAAAAATAACCAAAGGTACTGAACAATTTCTGCTAATGTTATTAGCCCATAAAGCTTTAGGTATTTTGACGTCAGGCTGTTCTATAGCTTGGAGCTGAGTGATCCCAGACATCGATGGTTGTTATTGAACTCTGTTGGAGGCAGATTTAAAGTTGTGAACACAAGCAGCACACACAGGAATAATGTCATAATGTTGCTGTACAGTCTAAAGGTTTTGCTTTGGATTTGTGATCTTTAGTATTTGATCCCATAAGTTTGTATTTTCCAACTTCCCTGTCTTTATGCACTCCAGTGATGAAAAATGAACAAATATTAACTTGAGCAATCTAATGGGGTCCAGCCTGGGAAGTTGGGGTGTGTGAGGTTGATCAAGTTTGAACGCTGTACTGAGTACTACTTTGTTCATTATACACAGCAAGGCTTACTTTGTTCTGAAGTCTCACCTGAGCTTTATTAACAATGTCGAACTCAAAATAAACGTGAGCAATTGAAAGAGACTGTTGCTGGTCTGTTTTTGTTTATTATGTGCAGACAAAGGGAAAACAACATGTAAAGAGTTTAGTAGCAGTATTGCTACCAGTTATCAGGACATTTACGTTAATTTAACAGGTGTCAGAAGTACTGACTATGGTAATAATAATGAATTTAACTTGTAACGCACTTTTCATTAACAAAAATCTCAAAGTGCAACTAAAATGAATGATAAAATAAAAATCAGTGATAAAATCGTGGAGGCAGAGTAGGCTTGCTTAAAAAGAAAGGCCTCTAAGCCTTTTTTAAAGTCAACCAATGATTGCGGAGCTCTCAGATAGTCAGGGAGGGAGTTCTAGAGGCGGGGTGCAGCCACACAGAATGTCCGATCTCCCATGGTCCTTAATTTGGTTCGTGGAAGGTGAAGGAGATTATCGTTCTGTGGTCGTAGAGACTGGGTGGATGAATATGATACAAGAAGGTCCTTAGATAATCTGGTGAAGTTCCGTTTAAGCATTGATGGGTAATGAGAGCAATTTTGTACTGAATTCTGTAGGTGACAGGAAGCCAACGGAGGTTATGGAGAATGGGTGTAATATGTTCAAATTTACGATCTCTCAATAAAATCCTGGTTGCACTGTTTTGAATATATTTAAGCTTCTGAAGGTTTTTGCCAGGGATTCCAGTAAGCGGAGTTGCAGTAGTCGAGCTAGTAGTCAACTAGTGATATCACACGATAAAACTTTGTTGTATAGATACAGATTATTATTTTGTTTGTGAAAAAGGTCAAACTTTCAAAAGAAGTTGATGGGCAGTAGTGATGTTATAAGCTGGTCTGCCTTACATGTGGGTGAGTGAGGCCAGGTACACCCAGACAGACAGCACGTTGTTGGGGTAAGGATGAACGTACACAGCCAGAGCAAACTCCACGTTAGACGACTGAATGTTGTGAACTCCAGTGCTGTACACCACCTCTACGATGGGCCGAATCTCTGAGAACGCCAGATGCAAAGGAAATCCCACAATCTGAAAAGACAAATATTCATATTGAGAATACATTTAATGATATGCACACAAAAACCTTGAAGTTTGACTTTTTGGACTGTTCGGTGCACATGAAAAGATGGTAAATGGACTGTACTTATGTAACGCCTTTCTATCTGATCAAGATACTCAAAGCTCTTCACTATACAATCTGTGCCTCATTTACCCATTCATACAGCACTCTACTAGATCTATACAAAGTTAACTGAACAAATCATTCCAAAGAGACTAATCAGAGCTTTATCACATTCATACACCTATAGGACACACATCAGAGGCAACGAGGGGTTCAGTGTCTTGCCCAGGGACAGTATGTGACTGCTGGTGGATTCAAACTCCCAATTCTTACATTGGAAGAGGACTGCTCTAACCACTCAGCCACAGCCGACCAAGAGAGATTCATCAACGTTCACAGAAAACCAATTCACAGATCAATACCTTTCGTTTGACTCTCACCTTCCGCTGGAATGAAAACTTTCTATCAGAACTCGTCAGACTGAATGTGCCCACAAGGACAGAAAGGCAGGAAAAATAAACAAACCTCAAAGTTCTCAAAGCCTGTGGATACAATCAATGGTCTTTTCATCCCATATGTTAGTGAAGTAGAAACACAGAAGGATTTTCTCCAAACTACATCCTAATACATTTTAAACCAAATCAGTCTGTGTCAACCCCCCCAAACTGAGTGGTGTGTTCAATGCAGTAAGGATTGTTCAGACCTCTAGTGGAGAAACCGAACAACTCCACAGACCTACAGCTCAACAATCAGGACAAGACTGCTGTGCATCACCTCCAAGATAAAATACATGTACACTCATTTGAAGAGCAAAATGTTCATATTTTGGACAGAGAAGATAAATGGTTGGAGAGGGGGTGAAGTATGCCGTTTATTTCAAATAAGAAAAAACAATTTTAAATAGAGGAGGTCTGAGGTTCCAGCTTTCGAAAACACAGTGCAGCATTAAGTCGGATTCCCAGTCAGTTTTATCCTAACTCATATGCAGGTGATCAAAACATCAGGCACACAAAGATCCTACCATCTCTCTGTGGTGATGGGGAGTTTAATCTACATGTTTTTTTCTAAAAAAAAAAAGCTAAGTCTGGTCCTCTGGACATTCAAAAAACAAAACAAAACGAAGCAAAAAAAAATTGTAGAAACGTTTCGTCTTTCGTCCGAAAGACTTCCTCAGTCTCAGATGCTGTATTCAGCTCAGTCTTATAAGCTTGAGCATGCATCAGGGTATCAAGATACAATTGTTTTCAAAAATCCTTTGTCCTTCAAGCTTACTGCTACAACTTTCCCATAATTCCTGTCTGGATTATTCAGTTTAAGTTGCTATAAATGAGTAAATATTGCTGCCCTGAAACAAATCATTGCCCATTCCTGATCTAAAGGGACAACAAGGAGTCCCCCAAATGCTGGTAGGTCAAATATATGTTGTGTCTCAGGCTTCCTCCCATGACCCTCTCCATTAATGTGCTGCTCCTCTTGTGAACGTTGGCAAACAGCATTTGTGAACAGTCTCAAAGTGTTAATAGAGTTCTTACTGTCCTCACATGGATCACACACTTGAAATCTATTCAGAAACTTGCCAGTTGCACCACCATGCTGCCCCAAAATATTCTCCTTTGTGAGTAATTCCTAAATTTATAAGACACTATATCACAAATGAATCTTCACCTGCTGATTCAGTTTAAATATATTCTAGTTATTAAAAAGTCAATTTCATAAAGAGCTTATGTCGTAGAATAAACAATGAGCGTTGAGAAGTAAACTCAGATGTTTTATTCAACGAAACGTGTGTTGGCCTTGGAGTCTGTGTGTGAAGCCCGTCTCCCCTTGTTTTCAACCCCAGCTGCAGAGGATGCAGAGGATGCAGAGGATGCAGAGGATGCAGAGGATGCAGAGGATGCAGAGGATGCAGAGCTGAAGCCTGGGCTTGTTTTAAAGACAGGGATCAGCCTCAGTCTGGCTCCGACAGCCGACTGCAGCATTTCACACGAGGCAGCAGGAAACAACTGCAGCTCCATCTCACCTGCGTCTACCTCACAAACCACGCTCGCACCAAAGCAAAGCATCTTTTCAACATTTATTTCAGCCACAGAGAAAAAAATAACGTTTAATTTTTTTAGGAGGTTTTCAGAAGAAGCTTGGAAGATAATTGTAAAGAAATAGAATAAAGAATAAGAAATCAGTAAGTTTAGGGAGATTTTTAACATTGAGAATTTTACTAAATCTTCAGCTGCAGATGTGTGTACAGTATTTTTATGTAATTGGTTACAAAAATAATTGGATAGTATGTCTTTTAAACGGACAATTATGTGCGCATACACACACACAAAAAAAAAAATAAAACAGTTGAAAACTGTCACTTAACATTTGCGGAACATTTAAGGATAAAACAATCAAATAAAACGCATCATTTAAGAGTTAACGTTGACTCCTCAAAATGAAAGTGAATATTATTAAATATGAATTTATGTCTCATCCTCCTCCCTTTGTTCAAATCAAATCCAGACTGTTTGATTTTGGTGCCACCAGTTTGTATTTTTGAAACCAGAGTCTGCACATGTTGGGCCATGCCACTTTCAACCACAGTGCAACATCATGTTTATTAAATATAAGTATATTTTATAAATATTCTCAAATAACTAATGTTAAATGGTAAATAGACTGTGCTTATATTGCACCTTTCTATCTTATCGAGACACGCAAAGCGTTAAACATGTTAGCATTGTTTAAAGAAAATATGTATTTGGGCACACAGCAGCAGGACAGGAGCTGCATAAAAATACATAAAAATACCAACTGAAAAATGTCCCTGACGTGTATTTTTATTGTTATCTTTAGTGAAGCAAATGTCCCTTTTGTTAACCTGGAGGGGCGGGGCCTAACAAATGCACTGCAGCTAGGTGGCGCTCAGCTTCTGGTCCTCTGTAGTTATACAACATCTCATCTGGTTCAAATAATCAAAGAATGAAACTTTAGTAATCAAACTAAAACTAAAACACAGGACTTTATTTGCAGGAGTAAACTCTGGTCTTTTAAACAAAAACCAAGTGCTGCTCTCACTTTTACCCAACAACAGTTTCCCTAACAAACTGTGGGAGGCGTCACCTGGCCTCCCATAGACCTGTGTCCTGCTTCATCTGATGCTGCTGTGCAATGTTGGACAGATGGATGGATAAACTAACTTCCACAACTTATGAGTTTTTAATAATTCACTCATTAGCAGATAATATCTACATAAATCCACCAAATAATCTTTAAACGCTTCTTTCTTTTCCGGTCACAGGGGTCACTGGTGCCCATTTCCAGCTATCACTGAGTGAGAGGTGGGGGACACCCTGGACATGTCTCCAGTCCATCGCAGGGACACAGACTAAGGCAAACCATTCTCTCTCTCTCTCTCTCTCTCTCTCTCTCTCTCTCTCTCTCTCTCTCTCTCTCTCTCTCTCTCTCTCTCT
>JARVGV010001587.1:6782645-6793649 GCA_031762435.1 Hypsolebias longignatus | reverse complement strand
TTTTTTCTGAAAACTCCCATAACTATGCTTAATGATTGTATTATTAGGACAATGAACTTGATTGTGTCACTTTTTTGCGTGTGTGTCTCTCACAGTTTGATTTGCTTCTAAGTTTGTATTAGATAACTGTTTTTCTATGTCTTCTGTTTGTCCATTAAAATGTTTCTGTACAAATTGTTTCTGCCAGTCTTTTCAGTTTATTCAACATTCTTAGTCCTTCTGTTTTCTCATTCAGCTTTTTTGTTCTATTGTTTTCCAAGTTGGCAGCACAACAGCTCAGTGTTGTTTTAGCTTGTATAGGGTCTCTCTCACCTACCTCACCTTCCTCACATGTGCTCAAAGAGAACATTCTAGCCTCCCCACCATCACAGACATCTTCAACTCCAGATGCAGGAAGAGAGCCATCTGCATCATGAAGGACCCCACCCACCCAGCACACACACTTTTGCCCTGCTTCCCTCAGGAAGGAGGTTGAGGAGCATTAAGTGTAGAACCAATAGACTGAGGAACAGCTTCTACCCTGAAGCTGGTAGTGATAATCCTGATTAGGGATTAAAGAATCTGTGAAAAAAAAAATCACTGCAATTTATTGTTGACATGTGCTGCTGACTGTCCATGTTGCTGATCTATCTCATGCTGCTGATTTATCTCATGCTGCTGTGTTCATTCATACTCATCTGCTCACATAGGCTCATGTTCGGCACATTTTTTTCTGTACTTCTAGTGTTTAGCGTTTTCTTAGTTTAGCATATTTCTTACATCTTTATGACTGTTTTTCTTTACAACTTATATTTTTGTTGGACGTAACTGGCACCCTGTGTGCACAATTTTGTTCCACCAACATGCATCGCATATGAGCTGAATGACAGTGAGGAAACCTTGACCTTGACACACACATGCACATATTTTTCATAAATAGTGTCCAAAGAATACACTCAATGAACAGCTCACGTGAAATAAGAGACATATCAAATTCTGTTGAATGTCCCAAATGTAAGAAATCTTTACAAAGCCAATACAGTATAAAGTTTTCAAACTACAATAAAAACAACTTTATTTTACAACATTTAACCAAATAATCCAATTATGTATTGACATTATGGAATGTCATTTTGCATTTCAGATTATTTTTGTAATGTAATGCACAACATCAGGACAATGGTTTTCATGAATGTGATGGCAACATAATCAAATCAGTAAATTGCAGACTCAAACAATAACTACACTTAAAAGTATTAAAATATAAACTATTAATTTTCATATGTCTGAGACCATTTTCCATTTCATTATTTTTCATAAAACATTGCTTTTGAAAGAGTAACATTTTCATTCATACTTGCTCCTGTTTGATTAGCTTCAAAACAAATGGATCACTCCGCTTCACTTCACCCTTGGGCCACAAACTGTTTGTGTTTAGGTTTGAAAAAAAAAAAATAAATAAAAAAAAAAACATTGTACAATTACAAAATGTAATGTGTGTATTCAGAGTCCTGTTAAAAATCCAGGCTTCAGCAGCAAGCAAAGATTAAGACAAGTTGTGACTACATTTTCTTAAAGAAAGTTAGCTCTTCTGTTGGAACCCTGTTGTGCAGAAACATCTGGATACCTTCCAAAGATTTGCATAAAAGGTGAAAATACCGTCTCTTCTGAGTTGTGCAGTTTTTTTATTTTATTTTTCTATTAAAAAAAAATCACATTTGTTATTTATCTAACATCTAATTAATCTAAAATGACTTTCATGCACGCAGCTTCCCTTTCTCTTCATGCTTCAAAACAAACATAAGCATGAGTGACTATTTGAAGGTCAGCTGTTAAGCCCCACCTTACCCCAAGTGATCAGTATCAAGCGTCTGCAGTTTGGAGGTGGTGCACATTGATATGCTGTAGCTGTTGCCCCCAATCTGTAGGGACCAGATTATAAAACAGGCTTCAGGGATTGTACTCATCAACCCTTTCACACACTTTTAAAAGATTCATGGAGGGATGTTTTTGTTGTAGCAACACAACAGGAGACCAAACTGCAGATACTGCTGGGAGGTAAGCAATAACCTGAATAATAGAAATACCATGGCTGCCCATTATTGGTAAATAATAAAGCAGAATTGCATTTGAGGCCGGACACAAGTGTCTACATATTAGTCAAAACTGACAGCGCAAAAGCTACTTTATTTTCTGTAATTACTGCGTATAACAGAAACAAGCACAGCCCCATCGAAATCCACTTAAAAATTAAATGTGTATTTGCCCTTGCATCTTTTTAAAATAAACAGCTTGGATTTAACTTGTTTAACATTCAGGCCCAGCAGTGGGAATGTGGGACAACAGTCAGTAGATCGTCCTACCTCCTGTTGTTTTTTTTTATTTTTTTTTTTACGAATCCTCTCAGTGGGGAAAACACGAGCGTTTCACAAATTTCTGAAGAGCTGTTCTGTTTACAGAAACTTTTTTTTTATTTTCAGCTCCTCTTCACCAGGAGGTCATGCTACCTTTCTCTTGTCCTCAAAATAGCCCCAACATCCAGCGACATATTTGTTTGGCCAGGTCATATTTTTCCCTTCATGTTTTTTTTTTTTTTTTTTTAAGCCTCATCAGCCTGCTGGGATACTTCTCCTCTGTCAAGCTTCTGTACTCTGGGGGTCATCTTCTCACCCAGTGCTTTGCCCATATTCACAAGTATTCACATGGAGCTATTTATGTCACCTCAGCGCTTTTAGGACTTCTGCAGCCTCATACATCACACTCTCAGCTTTGTTCTTCCCTGTCTGGACGGTACATCCTCTGTGTTAGTTTTAGAGATATGTGGTTGGCCAATAGCTCACATCTTGGTTGGGCCAAACAAATTTATCTTAATCCTATCCAAGTCCAAATCAAATATAATACAATATACAGCTTGGAAAATACTACATGATGCCAACTACTAATGAAGACAAATAAAAAAAATAAAAAAAAAAAATGCATGGAGCTTTAGAACAACATTGTTACAACACATTGAAGAAACCATTTGATTGTTGGATTTTTTTTTTTTTTTTTTTGTTAACCCTCGTATAGGATAACTGCCATTATTTAAGGAACATAGCTTGTTCTGCTTTATTAAGTGAGACCATGGCTCGTTTCATTTTGATTACAACTCTTGTTTTAGTTCACTCTGTGTAACATTTAAAATGTGAAGCCTTCCCGTAGACGAAGATTTAAAGTCCAAAACTTTGCTGCCATTCTTTCAAGTTTTCTGACTTGTATGTTAAGGATACACATGCACTACACATTACTGCAGCTGTCTTCCAAATTGGGCGCAGGTGTGACGTGGTGGATGATTATGATGAACAGCAGCTGCGGAGAAAGTGACTGTGACTGGAAACCTAAGAATCTCACTTTTGTTTTAAACTTTTATTGTAATGAGAAGTGTGTTGTAGTGTCTGATTATCATGTTTTTTGTAATTTTAGATATTTAATATTTTTCCAGCATGTTTCAGTAAGACTTTGTTTCATCCCTGTATCATTTGTAAAAAAAATAATTCCTTAGTCATTCCAGCTTTTAGCTCCTTCTTGTTGTATGGAAGTTGGCATCCAGCTCAATGGTGCATTAGTCTCACATTCGGCTTCAGAGTGTGGATCAGAAAGCAACATTTAAAGATCTCCATTTAAAAAAAAAGAACCTGAGAAACCCTTACACGATCCCTAATCTTCAGACCGATGTATTATATCTTATAAGGGAGCTCAGTTTCTCTTAAGAAGTTTATCAACTCACTATGTTTTAATGAAAACTCCTGCAGTTCCTCCTTCAGATTATTTCTCATCATCCTGCTAGAAGTTTTAAAACTTCTGCCTTGAAAAAAGAACTCATTCCACAGAGTCTTCATCCTGAGACTCCTCACATAATCCTGTCTTATGTTTTCTCTCTACGTCTTTGTGTGCTGTTAATGCACAGTGTCTCAATCAAAACCTTGTTAGTAGAACTTTAGTCTCACTTTGAAAACTACAACGATGCGTTCTCCTTTTCTCTATGTTTCAAAAATATTATTTTTCCACACATCATACTTTTATCTTCGGCTTTACCAGTGTTGATTTGTAATTTTTTTAAACCCCATTTAGCTAATGTGTCTGCTTGTCCCCTTATTCCTGGGATTCACAAACACTTACCTGTAATCTGATCACCTCCATCCGCCTGGCTTTACAATACTCACCTGTCTCAACCCAATCAGGCCAACTGCACTCATTTTGTAATCACTTCTCCCAGCACATAAACCCCCCAGCTCACCTTCCTCGATTCTTACTGTCACTCAGTGTTTGTTCCCTAGCTGGTAACTTGATCCATAGTTTTCTGCTGCTGCCTAGAGTTCCAGTATGAGATCTGTTTAGTTGCTTTTCTGCTGCTGCCATGTCAGCTTCCTTATTTACCAGTTCTTCTGTTGTCCATGTCCATATTTTACTCATTTATCAATAAATATAATTTATCCAGCTCAAAAGAGAGATGGAAATATATGGCAGCATCCATCTTGGATTTTGATGTGGCAATCCAATCTATGAAATTAATGTTCCTTATGCCTGGATGTAGCCATGCACCAAAATGTACGTCAATATTTCATTTCAAATTTTAAAGCTCATTAGACTGATGGACAGACAGACGGACAGTTCGAATTTCCACGTTGTGTATTTGCTACACAGTGGGGACATAATGGCTGAGCTGAGAATATCACAATGGGAATACAGTATACATTTCCTGGACCAAAAACAGTTGCAACCAAAAAAAAAAAAATAAGAAAAGGTCACATATTTCGTTGAACCACCTTTAGCTTTGATTACAACATGCATTCACTGTGGCATTGTTTCAATAAGCTTCTGCAATGTCACAACATCTATTTCCATCCAGTGTTGCATTCATTTTTCACCAAGATCTTGCATTGATGACTAGACACTAAACATCAGATGGGTGCATCTCTTTACCTGCCTCTCTTCTTACCCTGATGTGCCCATCACTCTAGAACAGGGTAAATCTGGACTCATCAGATCACATGACCTTCTTCCAATACTCCACAGTCCAATCTTTATGCTCCCTAGCAAATTGAAGCGTTTTTTCCCCATTTAGCTTCACTGATTAGTGGTTTTCTTAAGGCTACACAGCTGTTCAGTCCCAATCCATTGAGTTCTCTTCACACTGTGCATGTGGACATGTTCATATTTTCACTATGAATCACAGCCCTGAGTGCTACTGTTGTTTTTCTTTGATTTCACCAAATGTTTATATGATCGCTGATCACGATCATTCAGGATTTTTTTCCGGACACATTTCTTCCTCGAAGACGATGGGTCCCCAACTATCCTTTCAGTTTTTAATAATGCGTTGGACAGTTCTTAACCCAGTTTTAGTAGTTTCTGCATCTCCTTAGATGTTTTCTCTGCTTGATGCTAGTGAGTTGACCCTTCTCAAACAGACTGACATATTTTCCACGACCACGCGATGTGTCTTTCAACATGGTTGTTTAAGAAATGAGAAGCAACCAGTTGCGATTAAATAACTTGTTACCAGCTGAAAGATAATTACCCATGTGGTAATTATCCAATAGGAGGCTCGTACCTATTTGATTAGTTAAATCCAGGTGACAACTTTTTGGGGGGGCAGGCAATGTACTTTTTAATGATAGTTTTATTTTGTTACAATGCTGTGATTTTCATTTTATTGTACTCTTTTAATCCCCAATGGCAAAATTATTTATCTGCATTTTTCCTATTGCACATTGTGAAGCAGAGAGCTGCCATGTAGGGTTACTGGGAGTAGCTGTGGGGGTTAAGGGACTTGCTCATGAGCCCAGAGTGGGACAAATGAGGGTGGAGGCAGATGTGTGTGCTTCATCTTTTCCACCCACATTTTGATGTTGACGGTCTGGGGAGTTGAACTGGCAACCCTGCAATCACAGGCCCACCCTCTATAGCCTCTGTGCCACTGCTCCTGCAAATGATGATAAAACATCAAAGATCATTATCAATAAGCCGTTTTTATTCTATTCAGACCTGGTGGTGTTTTATATTTGTTAGCAATTCCTCGGATTTCTAGAAAAAAAAATAAAGTGTAGATTCATGTTTACCTTATCCCTCCTATTTTAATGTTTACCCATTTAAAAAAAAGTAAGAAAAAAACATACATTTTGATTTATTAGTATCATTATTATTGATGTTTTGACTTTGTCATACCCTTTTTGTCCATAAATAAAAATAATGACTTAACTTCAGCAATGGACATACAGTAGTCCCTTGTTTATCGTAGGGGTTTGGGACACAACCCCCCACACACACACATCACTCCTCTTTATAGCTTCTATGGCAACACACTTATGAATGTGTCTATTTAAATAAATTAAAAAAGGTTATCCTTTGGGAACCTCACCTGTTGACATTCTCATAAACAACTGTGACGTTACCTCAAATTGCTATATTTTCCCACATCTCTGGTGTGTAAATGTTTTTGTGGCCTTACTCACAATTTATTTTGTAGTAGAACAACATCAGTTTAGTTTTGATTGAGGCTTTCAGTGATGATGAGGAGACTTCACCATTTTGATTGTTGATATGTGCTGCTGATTATCCATGCTGCTGATCTCATGCTGCTGATTATTTCATGCTGCTGTGTTCATTCGAATTCATCTGCTTACACAGACTCATGTCCATGCTGCTGCTGTTTAGCGGAGTTTTGCACTATTGAGTGTTTAGCATATTCTTTAGCATATTAGTTTATATCTTAGATCATTATTACTGTTTTCTTTTACAATTTATACTTTTGCTATTGTTGGATGTAACTTTGTACACAATTTTGTTCCACCTCATGTACCACATGTGATGCGAATGACAAATAAAGACACCTTGACTTGACATGAGAAAGGCCGGGAACCAAACCTGAGAGATGCTTTAGAAGAAAAAGACTCAGAAGAGATTCTGATGAGAAAGAACATTATGCTGACGTTGAAAATTAATTTTAAGAGTGACATGTATTGTACCCTAGTCTGTTTTGGTGGTGTCCCAGTACTAGTATTGGTATCAGGACCCCACTAACCCAAAAATACCAGGTTCCTGGCCTTTCTCCTCATCACCAGTATCATGATTGAAAGCCTCAATAAAAGTGAATTGTTGTTAGTCTGTCAGGCCTAATACCAGCCTCAAGTACTTGTACTTACAAAAACACCCTGATACCTAGGATCAATGCCACTTTTATCTTGGTGATGTCATTTCCTCATCCACTTTGTAAGTAATTTAGGACAAAAAAAGTCACAGTTTAGAGTCATTTTAAGATAAACGCAGGTGATGTTGAGACAGCAGACTGTTTAGTGTGTTCTTAATAAAATACATTTATTTCTAAAGTCATTGTAGAAGGTTTAAGTACTGCTTCATTAACTACTTCTCAGTATAGGCAAGTATCCATTCTGAAGCATTGGACTTGTACTCAATCTGAAGAAAAAATAAAATAAAATAAACTACAGGACACTCCTAGTCTTTTCATTTAATTTGTGGGCATGTTGTCATATTGTTGAATTTTCAGCTGTGATTTAAAAACTAATTTTCACAGATAAACTCTTACAGGTCGGTTCAGACCAAGAACACACAAAAAAACATGTTTTTCATAGGTTGCTATTTGAATCTGAAATTATTTAGGATTTTTTTATTTTTTTATTTTAAAACATAGCAAACTCTGATAAGTATCCAATACCAGAGGAAACACTCAACCGAAAAAAAGTGATTTACATCCAGAAAACAGAGGAATTAAAGTTTTTGAAAGCAATAACTCAGAATGAATGTAACAGAACTGCTCCAACATGCAGCCACCCCAAGCGGCACAATTCTAGAACAATACCTGTATAGCATATCACTTTATTATTACTATCATGGATTTGTAATCAGCTATTATGGTGGGATCATTTCTGACTGCAAATACAAAAGTACTGAGCAAGGACTGAACACAATGGGTGCAATATTTATTATACAAGTGTTCGCAGTGTCACATTCATGGATTTCTCTATGTATGTGCTAGCTTGTGTCATTATTGACCCAACTGAAGATTAATGGACAAAATGATGAAAAAGCGACACCTTTTTGAACCCTTCACAAGTTCCAGTGGAACATCTCCCTACAGTTAAAAGTGTAATAGAGTTTGGAGGTTGATGCGCCGCCATCGCCATCTCTGATCACCCCGCCCTCTGCGGGTATGAGCCTGGCGTGTGTGCGGTGTGTTTCAGCACTTGTGCATTTGTGTAAAGCACCTTTGCCTGCCAGTGTGATGGATGCCCCTTTTTGTAGCACAGGTTAGAAGGCATCCTTGATGGGATAGGCCAACTGTTCATCACTCCTGCCTCTCCTCCGTTGCCCCACTTCACACCTCCATCTATTCTCTCCCTCCTATTCCAGCGGCACATGATGAATGGCCTGTACAAGAAATGTGCTCTCTGATATCTGGCAATTCTTCCTCCGCCACAAGCTTTCTAATCCTCTACCTTCACCTCCTTTTTCATCCATACATCTCCCATGGAGGGTTGGTGGTTAATGAATCTCCAATGCTTTTTCATTTAGCTCAATCTACAGCAAGACAAGCTCGACCCATCTTTGCTGAACTAAGCCAAATAACTTCACCTCTGCTAAGCTAGAACAAAGGTAGTTTAAAGGTGTCATTGCTTATTGGTCAGAGCTTTGAACTGAGAACCCCAGAGCCTGAAGTAAAATAAAAGAAGGTCGTGGTAAATATACTAGCACTTGTATTTTCATTTAATAAAGCCAATACTTATTTTAACCCACTACAAAGAAGCCCTTGATCCAAAGCACGGTGATCAGAGTTTCAGTATCTAAAGTACATCTTGTTTATCTAAGCATCTTCCTTTCTGATGAATCAGTCGAGGAACATTAATCTGTGTTTACTCTCAGCTGCCAGAAAAGCTACCCAGGGATTTATGCACACTCTAGCCTGCTCAGTTCTGTTTAACTGCTCCTTTCAGTTCCATTCATCCACTTACCCAAACAGGGACGTGTTAAGTGAAACACATTAGGGTTCGGTATCCTTGCCATTATCAAAACTTGTGGCAGTTTTACTTTTCACTCATTTGAGAAACAGAACAGGGGGAGAGACAAAAAAAACACATCTTCAGGCTCAAAATACCAAGACACAGAAACTGTGTTCTGAAAGGAAGATGGTGCCGTCAGCAGGCTTGTTAAGGAGGGTGACTTGATAAACAGAGTAATCCATCATCAGTTCTCCTGCCAAGGCACTGTGGAGGCAAATTTTATGCTCTCCTGGTGTTTCAAGGAAGCGAGTGGGTCGGTGTGTGTGTGTGTGTGTGTGGGCGGGGGGGGGTGCCCTGTCCTTGATGATTAATCTGAATAAACAGAGGAACATCAACATTAATGTTGATTGCTGATTAAGTTCACATCCATTATATTCCCCCAGCTGAGATGCCCCCCACTTTGCCCAAGTTTCTTTATTCATCACCACGCTCGCCATGTTTCGCTCGCTTCATCTACATCCTAAATATCTGCGACGCCATTAGACAGTTTGTGTTCTTGTTGCCATCAAGTGCTAAAAGCTCTGGTGG
Source organism: Hypsolebias longignatus (assembly GCA_031762435.1). Classification (NCBI taxonomy): domain Eukaryota; kingdom Metazoa; phylum Chordata; class Actinopteri; order Cyprinodontiformes; family Rivulidae; genus Hypsolebias; species Hypsolebias longignatus. The sequence goes on along the minus strand of JARVGV010001587.1, from coordinate 6,784,086 downwards.
CAAAGCTGTGAATAAAAGAGCTGAGCCAAGATGCTGCAATATTCCACTCATTGGTAATCCATTTTTTTGTTTGTTTGTTTGTTTGTTTACAAAAATAGCAGGAATGTGCAAATGTGTAGTAACTGCAGACAGGTTAAAGCTGATGAGCCATACCTTGAAGATATGGAAAAATAGTTTTTCAAGCCAGGTTAAAAAGTGAAGGGACAATCAGTTCATACCAAGAAGGAACTTGATGAATGCAATGTTTGCTGTAAGATTGTTAAAGGAGAAGTCTACAGGAGGTCAGAAGCAGTTTCATTGTCTGTGCTGATCTATAAGGAAGTAGATGAAACAGTGCCAGCACAGAAACTGGTACTGCATGAGGAAATGAAGTGTAGTGGACAGGCACATAAGGAAGTAAAGAACATGTACAAGAAGACACAGAGTGACTGTGCTTTTTTCTGTTCTTTTTTTTTTTTTTTTTTTTTTTTTTTTTTTTTTTTTTTTTTTTTTTTTGTTTTGCTGTTGCCGTTTAAATTAATAGATTGTGATCTGATTATGATAAACACAAGACTGAACACACAGCACGTTGAAAATATTTTTACTCAAAGCACTTTCAGAGGTGGTCTGGATGCAAGGTGTTTGTGAATTTCATCAGCAGTCTGTCCTGATTCTTAATGAAGAACCTCCTTCTGAACAGACATGGCACCCACACAAGCAGCAGAGGTCCTGAGGTAAAACAATAAAAGTGTGCTCAGCCTCCGGCTGGCTAAAGATAAATAACAATTTCCAGTTATACTTTGTATTCTGCCTTTTTTTTTTTATTATTCTTTTTTATATGTAACACAAAAACATTCAATGAAGCTTTTTAGATATAATTACCAATAAAAGGTCAGATTTTTTTTTGTTTGTTTTGCCTTTAATGTTTTTTTGGTTTACCATGCCCTGGATGACTGAGAATCTTCACCAGCCATGTTTCTGGCACTGTTCAGAATAAAAAAAATACTTACTATATGTATTTGTGTATGTTACCATTTGGTTAGCTCTCTATTGTTCTTTTAGTGATTAGTCTGTTCTTGTTTGTCTTAGTTTATGCTTTTATTATGTGCTATCCAGTCTCTGATGTCAGCCAGGCAGTCCAGCAATGGTTGAATAGAGCGAGTACCATTATGTCTGAGGGGAAGTAGCTTTTACAGTTGTCGGTGTAGAAATGAAAATGTATGTTGTGTTTCTGGAAAATAGCACCTAGTGGCAGCAGGTATAAAGAAAATAAAAGGGGACTGAGGCTGGACCCCTGCGGTACCCCCCATTTAAGCGTTGCCGAGGCTGAACTAAAATCTTTGATGGAGACACAAAAAGATCTGTCAGCGAGGTAGGATCCAAACCAGGGGCGGCCGGCCAATAGGGGGCGCTAGGGCGCCGCCCCACTGGAACTTCTGGAACTATTTACCATTTTACATTG
>JARVGV010001587.1:6768866-6782545 GCA_031762435.1 Hypsolebias longignatus | reverse complement strand
GGGCTTTGTCAATCTGAGGCCTAGCCATCTGGTATTACCCAGAAGCCACCCTGATTCCTGTGTTTCAAGCCTGCTCTCTTGTTTCACCTTTTCTGAATTATAGATAGGTTTGGAGTCCCAGGTCACCTATTTCCTTTGTGTCACCTAAAGACTGTTATGATCTTTGTCTTTTCATTTTTCCTCCAGGGAAGTTCTGTCATTCACTGTTTTTTTTTTTTTTTTCACAGATATTTGAAGGCTTTGAGAAAAAAAAATCACTTTTCAAATGGATTTGAATAATCAAAAATTGACACTTTAGTTGGCTGTTCAGATAATAAAGGCAAAAGCGCATTTCCTGTTTTCTAATATAGGCTTTAAGAACGCTTGAAAAAACAGATGACTACATAAAACTCATTCTTTGAGAAAGAAGACGTAAAACATTAACATGGAAACTTAGAACTGCACTCTTTGTTGTGAAATCATTATTCAAATATGTATTAGGTAGTAGAGGGAGGCAGTGACACAAGCACCAAGAATAATAAGGAGGGTACTGTAGGATGTGCCTGAGTGCTACAAAAACAGAAGTGCATGTATGACCTTCTCTGATTGGCCTGCAGATGAATTCTCTCCTCATAAAAGGTTCAAAGGGGTTGAAAATAAATTAGCAGTCCACAAGCAGGAAGAAAGACATTTCTCCACAGCCTATGGTTCACTGGCTAACCTTTACCATCTGCAAAACAAACAAGAACAAGCTGCAAAGCAAAGCGTGCCATGTTGCCCAAACATTTTTTTTTTTATTGCTTCGACTTTCCCCACCTTTATAAATAATTGTCTTCCAATAATATGCACCAGTCTTTGTTAGATTATTAACACAGATAAATGTTTTGGATTAATACTCACCTGGTTGTAAATATCTCATATTTTATAATGTATAATTTGATTAATGTAGTTTCATGGACAATGATATTTAATATATTTGACTCTGGTCAGTGTTATTCCTTTTTTCAAAACAATGACATCAGGAGTTACTCTTTTGATAGTGTACACTTATAGGGGGAAAATACATTAAAAACTTCATTTTGGTTAATACTAACAGCTTGTTTCAAATGTTTGTGAGTTAATGTGCACTGCAGTTTTATCAGTGCTTAATTTGTAAACCAAACAATGCTGGAAAGCTTATAGTGGTGTGAGACCAAGGTTCACTGTGGCCAACACTGATACTGTAATGTACACACAACATGATGCTTGTCAAAATACCAAAGCAGTTCATATTTATTATTTAATTTTAAATGTTTTTTTGTGCGATTTATAAGTGTAGCTTATAATGCAGGAGCATTACCTTAAGAGTTGTTTAGCATGCCCCGCTGTTAGGGGTGTTTCTCTTCAGGACAAATTGAGATTGTTGATTGGTCAGTTGCTAATGAGCCCACTGGACTGACTGACAGGTGGCATCAAGGATCTGACTCATGCAAAAACAGGTAGATTTTACTGGTCACAACTCATCCCATATTTAATGCAAATGTATTCACTATTTTCATTAATCTAAAGGTTTCAGCATCCTTACATAATTTTATTATTAGTAATTGTGACTGGAAGCACCCTGTCAAATGAAGAGAGATCCTGGATCCTGTTCCTGCAGGATCCAACTCAAATTAAGCCCTGTTTTTCACGCAAGGTGGCAGTGCAATTTTTTATCCATTCAGAAAGAAAATTTGTATATACTGTAGTTCTACCCTTTTGAGATTCATTGTGATAATGTACAATACACCATGCAATCAACTCACCCTTCACAAATACCATTTTTCCAGTATAAAATTGTGTGGGTTTTCCATCGTATGATACTCATAATAAAGAGAAAGAGGTAACATGTATCCAACAACAAATTAGTTTAATTGCCAACACATCATATCCACAAATGGCATTATGTTCTCTGAGCTTGAACTAATTTAAAATGGACTAAAACGAAACAATGACAAAATGTTTAGTGGTCTGAAGCAATATTTCCATTCTACCTAAACTTTTGTGATGAATCATGTACATGGCTTAAAACTGTGTTGAAAACATTAAGTTTTCATTGTCTGGCTACGTTTTGCATTTCACTTTAGAAATGCTTTTCAATGGTGTGAAAATTTGAAACCGCTCTTTCTGTGATTGAAACTAGATTCTTCTTGGAAAACCTCAACAACTCAGTTCCAAGCAACAGAAAGAAAATATACAATAATAAACACAGATTGCCTGTTTCAGGGATTTTGTTAAAGAAGTTACACAAAATTCAGATGAAATATTTTATTGCATTTTAAAAAAAACTTCCCAAATTCTGAAGAAAACAAGTTTGATAATATAAGTACACATAAACTCATTTACCTAACTTAAATAAAACCATCAAATCAATAATAATCAATCGCTGGCCCTGAGATATTTTCCCATCAACCACTGAGTGATAACAGGAAACAGAAGGCAACACCATAGCGTACAGCACCAGCAACCAAGACTGTCTAATCTCACCTAAAATCCCAACTAACGTAGTAGTTCTTTTATTTTTCACTCATTCTGATTTGTTCCACTTATTTACCACTGACATACCACTTAGCACCAAAACTGCACAGAAACAGCAGATTCTCAAAACACCCAAAGTACAAGGTTAATGTCAAGCTCTTCAAGGATCTTGATCCTTTTGTCTCAAGGAAACTGTTTTAAGGTTGACTTTGGTTTTGTCTCACTCTTCATTTATTTTTTTTTTTTATTTTGCTTCATGTTCAGCCTCCTTGTAGAAGACAATAAAGCTCTATACATGCACCGAACTGAGTGCCATAACATGGGACATGGCAGTTGTCATTACAACAAACAGTGACTTTGTAGTGTGGCAGTAACAAACAACCTCTTAGATAAAGCAAGCACTTATCCATCCATCCATCCATCCATCCATCCATCCATCCATCCATCCATCCATCCATCCATCCATCCATCCATCCATCCATCCGTCCAGAACATGCAAACTTCACCCAGAAAGGCCCCAGGCCTGAACGTAATTCTACAACCTTCTCACTGAAAGGCGACAGCTCTAACCACTGCTGACCTCTTTGCTGATGTATTAAAATAAAACATACATCATTGCATGTGTAACTTTTGCAAAAAAGAAAATTGAATAAAGGGTCTCACTTCAGTTTTACCAAAGTAAAATGAAGATATGGAGTCACCAGGGTTCATGGGTCATTTTGTTTTCAGTTGAGCTCATTGGGCTTGAAGGCAGGTATTTTCTTGTATCTATATTTATTAAAACCTCAAGGAAAAGTCACAGTGGGGACAGTTACAACCCTTGGATAGAGTCTTGGAGGCACAGGGTGTAACACATTGTAAACTAAACTTAAAGCTAATAAGTCAAAAACAGCACAATTTAGCATTACGATTTATTCTTCTAGTAGTTTTGGGCGTTACAAATAAAATGGGGGGAGCATGAACTTCAGGGTCTCCAAGGCCAAAAGAAACAAAAGAATGCTCCTTCTCTCTAGAAAACAAAACCACCTCTTCTCTAACAAAACAAAAACTACTATTCCAAAGCTCCCCATCTGTTCACAAACAGGAGAAAAATTAGTTAAAATAAAATGGCGGATAATCCCTACCAAACTTCCCATCCAAGAAAAAGTTACTAAAGTTCACAGAAGATCTGAAATATGTTCTCAGAGTTGCTAACATACTCTGTACACAGAGTTAAACTCTGTCACCCACAGCACATCAATGTCCAGGAGGACGTGGAAATGTCCAAAGAAAAAGGATTGTGGTACTGGAGCACTGAAGCTTTTATGCAGTCCACTGATGAGGAGGAAGTGATTCCAGGTGTGACAGCAGGCCTGTAAGCCATGAGGAGGAGAAAGGTTGTCGTCTAGCACGAGAACTCCTAGAAATCAGTGTATGTAACAGGAACCAAAAACCTAAAAGATGCTTCAAAGCTCAATCTAATATTGACAAATCGTTTACCTGACCAGAGTGCATTCAATGTAAAAGTGGTATCTCACTACAACTAGTTGTCAAATGGCATTTATTATTATTAGTATTAAACTCTATTTAACCAGACAAATCCCAGTGAGATCACAGATCTTTTTTGCAAGCGAGGCCTGGGCCTAACACGCATGTTTTTAGTCTGTGGGAGGAAACCGGAGCACCCAGAGAAAAGCCACGCAAGCATGAGAAGAACATGCAAACTCCACACAGAAAGACCCCAGGTCCAACCATGGATTGAGCCTAGGACCTTCTTGCTGTGAGGCAAAAGTGCTAAACACTGAGCCATCGTGCTACCATTTGTGAGGAAGTTAACAGAATGTCTCCCAACACATATTCTGTTTCCTTGTGTGGCCTGCAGATACACACAGTCCCGTCACTTGAATTGTAAACATGTAAAGAAAACTCCCCAACTTATTTCCCCTCCTCAAAATAGAATTGGTACAGGCATATCAACACTAACTGAATTGTGTCATGGTTGTCTCCTATCCATCCCAACCATGTTAGAGCTGTATTCTGACATCTTCCCTGACAGTAGACACATTCGGGTATAAAAACTACACAGATGATCAATATAAAAAGTGTCATTTTAAAGGTGAACTAGCAGATTAGGTCATTAAGGAAGGGACAGCTAAGGCAGGTAGACAAGATGAAATGGATTGAGGTGAACAACAGAATAATGTGTGTGGCCAACAATACAGTTTTGCAAGTTGTGCACACAGAAATGAGCCAAACATGTAGTCAGATGGCTTGTTAATCTTTTCATTCAACCTATATTTAGGCAGGTTAATCTCATTGAGCCTCGAGGACTCATTTACAATTCAAACTCATTTTATTTTGTATGAACCACTCAGATTTTAGTGCAACGTTACATATTTTATTATAATTTTCCTGGAATAGTGAGTCACCCACTACTTCCAAACAGCTGCAACTCATTGAGATCCTACTTCATGGATGGGATTTGAGATGAAAGGGGTTAAAAATTAATCAGCAACTTGTTGTGATGTCTGTTTCTTGGTATTGCAATGAACTGAATGATAAGAATGGTTATATACTTTTATTCTGCTACATCTATGAGAAGTGCATCAAAGAGATCAGAGTTTCTTTGACAATATAGACACTTAGCTATTTTTCTTAGCAGCAGTTTTCGACAGTTTTCATTCAGGACAAAGTGCAGTTCTGCTCATCACTTTCTGGTTTCGTGTTTGGTTTGCTTGAGTAATAAAGCTCTGAGCAAGTAATTTGTGATTTATTTACGTTATTAAGCGATGACTGTCAGCAGCTATTGATCAGAAATAGAGAGAACAAAAAACAGTACAGAATATAAGACTGACCCTGAGATCAGGCTTTCCCTCATCCAGCTAACCAGCTGCAAGTTTTTAGCTTTTTTTTAATTTCAGGTCTTTAGTTAATTAGAACCTACATGATCACAAACAGCTGGGAATTTTATATTTCTTGACATTTTCAATATTTTAATGATGCTTCAGCCTCAAACTCTCATAATGTCACAGTAAAACTATAGAATTACAGGGTTTGGTAGCAGTCAAATCTCTTTGGCCATTCCTTCAGAACAGCATTCAGGCTGCATAGCTCCATGTGTGTGTGTGTGCACTTGTGTGTGTGTTTTGATGCTAATGAGATGGTAATCTGAGTGAGGGTCAGCTGAGCTAAATGCCAATCATAGACATCAATCACGTCCCAAGAGTCACTGGCAGCCACAGTGGCACATTTTCAAAACTATTCCTTTCCTAATTGAATTCCCTCTGCAGTGTCGGAGTCCATCAAATGATATAGTGTTTGGAGGGCAGTGCTCACAAATTTGGAATTCACTCTGTTTTCTTTGCAATCTGAGCGGCACAAATAATGACTGTGATCGAGAGAAGCTGTTGTTGTGTTACAAATAGGCAAGTCAAGATGCAGTATAGCCTGCAGTCATGGCGGAGGCCCTTCATCCTTGATGATAAACTTTTCCTGCCACAAAGAACCAGTACCCAAGGATACAAGAGGTGGTATCCAACACTTGTGTCAACCAAGATTGATCCCTTCTCCCAATAGGGCAGGCTCTGGTAATTACACTGCAGCGTGCCAGCATTGCATCTATTCCGTGCAAACAACAAGCAACCGTGTAGCTGGCAGTTCAATTAGAAAGAGCTCTCTTTATTAGCTGCAGCTTTTTGACTTTTAATTAACATAACCAAAGGACTGACACGTTGCCACCCTTGTGTTGTATTAGAAGCTGTGACTAGTACAAATATGTGGCATCACATCACTGAAGAAGCATGTTGGCCTGAAGAGATCTACGACGGTGGTCTTGTTTTCACTAGAGAAACAACAGTATCTGTCATTCGCTTCAGTGCTTACAATGATCCATGTTCAAGCGTAAGTGATTTCTCACAGACATGCTAATCATGAAAAGAAGCAGTGTAGAGTTTTTACACTGGATATGGTTTCAGATACTTGATATTTGGACAAAAACATCTGATTTTGATGTTATGTCGTACCAGATGCCCCTCATTGTTATCAATCAGTTTATTTTTTAACTTGCTTTTCTATGCATGGTTGCAGGGGAGCTGGTGCCTATGTCCAGCGGTCATTGTGGGAGAGGCAGGGTACACACCGGACAGGTCTACAGTCCATAACAGGGCCACATAAAGACAAACGAGAACCATTTGAGGTCACACTCAAACACAGTGACAGTTTAGAGTTTGTAAATACCAGTAAGTTAACAAGCATGTGTTGGTCTGTGGGAGGAAACCGAAGAATCTGAGGAACCCCTCTTCATGTGCAGAAAGAACATACAAACTTCACACTAAAAAGCCCAAGGCCAGGGCTAACCTGCTCTTCAATGAACAGTATATAAAGTTAAATATAGAAGCACACGTTAAATAGTGAACTATTGGAATAAATACTGTGATCATATTTTCCAGTGTATGTCACAAATTTTTGCATAGATTTGCCAGTCCAGCGACTTATACACTGAAGCGACATATTATTTTTTTCTCATAGTCATAATACAATTTTTGACTGACGCTTTAAATGTTCATTCCTACTGACATGAACCAGAGTAAACATTACCATTTGCAGCCGCTAGAGGCGTGAGAGGGCCTTCTAGGCTTTTGACAACTATCGGTAGTCGTTCCTGTACTGCTACTTTTATTGCCCCCCACCAACATTGACCATTAAAGTGCATTTGTTAATGAAAAAGTTAAACTGAGACACATCTTTGCTATAATGTCGCGCAAACAAAACAATTCTTTGTAAGTACAGTATTAATCTTGTTATATTTCATGGAACTGCAACAGCGAGTCCTCCCGTGCGCATTCCCATGGCCGCCAATTGACATTTGGCAGGCAATCGATATTTGGTACAATACCAGCATGTTTCCCGGGGAGGTCAGTAGTGACGCATAATAAACACGACTTATGTATGTTTTTTTTTTCCTCTTCGTGATTTTTTATTTTATTTTTTATTTTTTTGGACTGGTGCAACTTATACTCTGGAGCAACTTATACACCGGAAAATATGCTACTCTCCAACGGCATGCAATATTAATCAGGTAATCTATGTTCCAGAAGAAAATAAAAAAAATAATTAAAAAAATCAATTCTCGTAAACCACTATCTTCTGCTAAAAAAAGTCAACTGTAAATGGATAAATATCAACATCACCACCCACTGTTCTTGTTTTAATCTAAGTGACATCACTTTTGGTATTTAGCTTTACAGTATTCCGTTTTGGATCAAGGCTTTTCTAATTTACTACAACACATAATGAGTTTTCACATTTTGTATTGCACCTTTAAAGTTCATGTAACCTTGTGTTTAAACAAATTGTAAAAAAAACAATCATGAAACTACAAACATTTTTTGTAAGAGCAGAATGACCATTTTACTTCTTCACAACAGTTACTCATGTGAATTTACATCAGAGAGATAAGAAAAGTGAATATGATTCAAATAAATAATCGGTGTAAGTACAGTGTAGGTTTTTAATGCAGAGACAACATTTTTTTGGCCTTTCTGAGACTTTTATGTCAGTTTGGTCTTAAACTTTAATCACAGTGTTGTGGTGGACATCTTCACTACATTGCCTCCCAAAATACTGGTAGGGTTTTGCCGGGGATTAGAGTTCATTGACAAGATGTGCCAACTGACAGTGTCCATGGATTTGCCAAGAATCAGTATTACAGGATGTCCTTTGTCGGAGCTGCAAACACAGAGCTGTGATTTGAAACATGGCTGTTTGTAGAAAGCAGCTTGTGAAAGCCTGATAAATCCTGTAAGCATCTGATCGCATCTAACACCAGTGCAATCTATTTCCATTCCTGCAACGGATGGAAGTGAAAAATAAAAAAAACAGGCATTGTTGAATTGCATGGAAATGTAAAAAAGCAGAACAAAACATACTGTATAAAATTCTTAATGCACTGTGATGCACCAAAATCAGATTTTTTTAGGGGGGCGGATATCGGAACAAACATGAGCAGAAAATTCAAAAACAGGCAGAACCGCTTAAATTTTGGGATGGTGACACAGCTGAATGTTTCTTGCTTCAGTAAATTCCAGAGCTGTAACGTCCGAGCCATTATTTTATTGCTAAAAAAAGTCCCGAAGCAAAACAGCACCCGTTGACTCGCCTCAGACAGAGAACTGAGAGTTGCTGCAAAGACTAAAACATCAAGGCTTTAGATCGTCCTTTCTGTCTTTAAGGGAATTTCAAATAAGAGAATTGGTTTGTCAAAGCTGTGAAAGAAAAGAGAGGGAAACAAAATCCAAAAGAACCCATATAGGACTTTGTATGTGGACTCCAGTGAAAAGAAGAGACATTTACAAAGGAATCTGCAAACAGCAGATTATACTTTTAATGTTCTACTTTGGACAATGCCAAATTCTCAAGAGAAAAAAGGGAAAGAGGGATAAAGTTTGAAGCATTAGCCAACTAAATTGCCAAGCAGCAGAGCCCATTAGGCAGAACTTTGCAAGTATCCTATTGAACACTTGATTTGTGCAATAGCATCTCAGCTTCTACTCTTGTCTATAATAGTAGTAATGAAGGCCACATTTTTTACTCCCTTACACTTAAATCTGTTTTCTTGAGTATGAGGTCAGACAATTTTTATCTGATGCCCTTTAAAGCACACACACTCGGTGTCCATTATTCTCAACCTACAGCGCTGCGATGTCAAACATTATGAAACTGCTGCCTTGTCACAGCTGCAAGGCGTGCTCAGGACTTCCATCCTTCAAATTGTCTGTGACTTTGCACAAGATTGATTGCATGTCTTTATTTGACAGACAATATTCTGCTGGACGATAGGAGAAACCCTCTCCGCACCTCCACCAGCATGGATGTTCACCGCACGCTGCTGAAACATGATATGTGCATGTGCGTGTTGATTGAATGGGATATATTAACCTTCTCAAAGTCAAGCCGAATTATTGTTTAATTGCCCCATTATCATTATGATTCTATATTATTTTAATTTCCAGACCCTAATTTTCCACAATGACTCTAAATGCTGCTGCATGTATTATGGATAACTGTATTGATAGCACAGGAGATGATGTGCAGAGCAGATACTACAGAAGATTAACGAACACATTACACAGTAAAATTTTACAGCACTAATTAAGACAAATGGAATTGTGATTTTTTTTTTCAGGTCATGTTGCCCACGAGATGCAGACAACAGCTGGTGAGAGTCACGTGTCAGAAAAGAAAATAGCTTTGGAGGTGTGAGCTTGAGATTAGCATCTATATCATCTTCAAATAATTGCTGACACACTTATTAATCCCCAAATCTAACCAGCTATTGTTGGAGCACATTAACACTTTGTTAGCACACATCGCTGATCTTGTTGAATTGGAGTCTGACTCATAACACTGATAAAAAAACAAAAATAATTTTTTTTAGCTGCTTAAGTTGTTGACTAAAAACTCAGGGTTGTTCCATTACTTTGTAAAACACATGTAATTAATGTAAAACAGCACAGGACCTAGTGGAATTGTAATTTGGCACATTTCGTGTTTGAAAACATTTTTTTTTTATGAACAAATGAAACAAATAAAAACTAAGAATATAAATAGACAAATTAAATACAATTATAATTTCTATGCTCTAAAAACAATTAAATTTTTGCCAAATTGGCAAACGAATTGCCAAATCTTTCATGCGAGTTTGTTGGCTGTGGCAACCCCTGAAGAAGGGAGCAGCTGAAATAAACTTACCATACTTTTTGCCCTATATGTCACTTTCTTTTTACATAATTTGCATGCCCTGCGACTTACATGCCAAAGCAACTTATTTATAGATTTTTAACCATAATTATAAAACAATTTTGGGCTAAGATATGACCATCTTCATTAATTCTGACTGAAAATATTGAACATTAACCTTTTCAGTTGCTAGATGACAGTCGCGTAGTATGGCATGCCGTTGAGTCATGTAATAGGTAAAGTGGTTATTAATGACACAATTGGCTTGCCATAGTCTGTTACCATCGTTCAGCTTGCTTGGAGCAACAGCCAAATCAGCTTCATTTTGCTGCTCCGCCCTGGCAACATACAACTGATTTGACTACTTCCTTAGAGAACTTTACTAATTGGCTTTTCTATGTATGTGTATGTTCCTGTAAAGTGCCCTGCGACAACTTTGTTGCAATGTAGCACTATATAAATAAACTGAATTGAACTATCAAAGTTCATTTATTAGCCAAAGGTTGGACTGAGACACACCTTTATTATAATTTCGAGCAAACAAATACTGTAATTGCTTTTAGGTGGTTATCTTGTTAAATTTTGAAGAAATGCACAGCGACTCGTCCCTCTGCGTGTGCCCACTTCCTTGAATTGGCGATTTGAGCATCAAAGTGCATTTATCAGGTAAAAGTTGGACTGAAAAACACCTTTACTATAATTTTGAACAAACAAATTATTTTTTTGACGTGTTAATCTTGTTAAATTCTTGTTTAAGTCCTCCCTTGCACGCTCTCGTGGCTGTCATTGGGCAGCCATTTGATATTTTGCACAACACTGGCCCACATTTCTGGGTTGTCAACGGTGACGCATAACAAACAAGACAAGTCAGCGGTGATGCATAAAAAGATGTGACGTATACGGCAAAGTGAAAAATACATCTTTAAATCACTTCTTGGTCTGCTGCAGTCATACTTCTCCTCTTATATGTGTCTGCGTGAGTGCAGCTACAGCGTGCGCTCTCAGGACATTATTACCTGCAGTGTGTCTTCAGTGAGGACTGAACTAGACAAAAGGGCCTTCTCCTACTCCGCTCCTGCTTCCTGGAATATCTTACAAAAAGATATGAAGCTCTCAACCTTGACCTCTCTAAGTGGCTTTAAGAATCTGTTGGACTCGTGGCAAGAACCAATGCAGACATGTTCCTGTTTTTAATTTTCTACATTTGCCTTGTAATCTAGCTGTTTTGCTACTTTTCAACATCTTTTTTTAACTTGTTTAAAAAATAAAATATGTATACCTCTTTAATGATTGTCCATTGTTGTCATCATTCTTTGTTGAAAACAGGTCTCTCTTGTAAATGAGTCCTCGAGTCTCCATGGGATTAACCTGCCTAAATAAATGTTGAATGAATACGACAAAGTGACATATTTATGGATTTTTCCACTTTATTAGAGATATTTGGACTGATGTGACTTATACGGCAGAGCAACATGTACGGCAGAAAATACAGTACTATTAAACATACATACATATACGTAACATATAAACAACATGATTTAAAAAAAACAAAAAACAGAATAGTTAACCCAGAGTCAAAGGCTTAACATTCACAATAATATTCATGACCTAAATTTGGAGGGTGTTAAAGAGAGGAAGCCTCCTCCTTGGAGCCACTGACTGAACTGCTCTAGTTATTTTCCATGCACCAACTTCAGGCTGTGCCACGGCGCTCCTAAGCTGCTTTATTTTTTTACTCTGGCTTTAGTTAAAGTGAAACTCTAGGTTACAGGAGCATCCCCATAAGACTGCTGAAAACCTAACACTCCATCCGTATATGAACCACTTCACATCTGAATGAAAGGTTTATAATGTTGAACGTGGTGCACTTTTACTGATGATAAGACTTTTTTTTTTTTTCATTTGTGAATCAAAAATGTATTTAAGAGCTCGTAAACCCTTTTGTGGCTGTTTGCAAAGCAGAGCAAACGCCTTCATACAATAAATGAATCCACGGGGCTTCCAAGTGCAGAAAGAAAGAAATAATTTTAAAATAGAACAAAATAAAATGACAAATATTATTCAGTAAAAATCATACTAAAATCTGTATAGCTCAATCAGAACAAGAAAACCACATTATTGACTGTTTCTGTACCCTTCAGCCAACCTTTGCAATAACAAGCAACACAATGACATTAAACGATCCTCCCTGAAAAAAAACACAACGCCGTCCAGTCACCGTGTCATTTGTATCGATCAACAAACCCTGTGACATGAATTTGTCAAATTGCACTACTTTTTTTATTTTTAAATTGCACTTTTATTCCACGGATGAGTGCACTTTAGTGTAATGCACTGGCACTCTTATTACCTCCAAAGAAGCAGGCGAGACATTTTGACATCCACACCACTCTTTTTAGTTTCTCTTTGAAATCTTCTTCCATCAGCGCTTCCCCTGCAGCAGGGGGCAGACGAGTTGAAGCTGTCAGCACTCCTCACAACACAACTCTCTTCCCTGATAGCAAGCTCTTTCCCAAGAGATTACAGAAATGAGCGGTGTGTGGGAAGCATTGGCACGCCGCATTCCTGCGTTCTCTCTCCTCGCTCCCTTTCTCTTCTTGCTTTCTCATTTCCTTTCTTCCTTCTCTTTCTCAGTCAACTCCCCAGGGCACCAGCTCTGCAGAGGGGAGAACCCTGTATGTTCCTACACTCACCCCGCAGCACTTAATTGCAGCAAGAAGATATATATTATGAGCAGTCACACCAAAGGGACACTGATCACACTAACAAGCAGAGTGGTGGAGTGGATATGGGAACTATGGAAGTGGTGGACATCATGATGCAAGCACAGACCCCTTTTAACACTTTTCAGAAACAAAAAAAAAAAAAAAGCTGTGCTTTTTTTTTAATGCCGTTTTAAATACAAAGTAGATAATTGGACTAATAAAGTTGTTACAATTATAGTCAATTTTGAAAAGTGGCGCATAAACTTAAATATTAAACCACTAATTTTTCATCCTCTGCAATCTGATTGTAGCTTTGATGCTTCAATGCATTTTGAAAGTGTTCACACTGTTATGGGAGTTTGTCTGGGACCCCTTTTGTCGGCTTACGCATGTACAGTAGTCCCTCCTTTATTGCGGGTGTTTAGTTCTACCCCACACCCCTGTAATAAGTGAAAATCCATAAAATAGTGACGTTATATTTATTTTAGTATTTATATATATTTTAACACTTTGGAAACCCTTCCCACAGTCTTGCAATGTTCTAAACTCTTAAACCTGTCTTTTTTTTCTTTATTCATTTTATAAAATAAATACAGTATATAACAACAAACATGTGCTCTTATGTAAACAAAATATATAAAATGAAAGGTGGCAGAAAGAAGAAAAAATATTATTATATCTGCCCCTTTTTAACACAATCAATTCTAACAATTGTCAATAAGTGAAAGAACCAAAAGGTGAAATAACCAAAATACATAAAAATGAAAGGTGGCAGAAAAAGAA
>JARVGV010001587.1:6752248-6764806 GCA_031762435.1 Hypsolebias longignatus | reverse complement strand
GTATGTTATCGGTACATATTTAATTAAAAGTCTAAAAAGTATTTCTGTGTAAATATCTCATTACAATGTGGACACTTGTGTCTTATGGACACATGTAGCCTATATATGTATAGAATTGTATTTTCTTTTTAAATTTAATGGGCGTGGCTTATATCCAGGTGTGCTCAGTAGTCTGGAAATTACGGTATCTTATTTTTGTAACCTGTTGGGGCTGTGCTAGCTTGGTGGTCATTGCTGCAGTCTTGTATTCCTGTAGGGTCTTGCAGAACCCAGGCTGCATCAGGACGTGCATCTGACGTTGTGGAGACCCCTAAAAAAAGAAGCAGTTGAAAAGAAAAGCAGCTCTACTGGACCTTTTACTGAAAGTGTGGACCAAGGGATTATAGAAGTACACTAGCTTTTAATTCCTGTCCACACAAGCTGGTTCAGTGGTTGCAACCTTAACTGATTACTTTCAGGTCCTATTCAGAAAACGGTAGAGTAAAGCAGCCACAAAGAGCATCATTACACATTCCTGCAGGGCACTGAACTCCTGAATTTGTTCTTGTTGTGTCAGCATAGTTTCTCAGTAAATCACAGTATAGTAATCATAGTATGCTAAATCAAGTAACTGTACTTTTAAAAATATATTTTGCCCATCATCCAAGTTCAGTTGCTCAGATTCAGTTTGTTTACATGGTTGTATGTGAAAATGAGTTGAAAATGAGTTCTCGTGGCTCAATGAGACTACCTGGATAAATATATGCTTAAATGAAGCACTTCAAATGTAGATCCAGCATGTTGCATCTCTGCCATGTTCTACTCCTGAAACTCACCACAGAAAAGGCACTGAGGAATTCCATTCATGAAAATTCA
This sequence comes from Hypsolebias longignatus, assembly GCA_031762435.1. Taxonomy (NCBI): domain Eukaryota; kingdom Metazoa; phylum Chordata; class Actinopteri; order Cyprinodontiformes; family Rivulidae; genus Hypsolebias; species Hypsolebias longignatus. Next base: position 6,763,951 of record JARVGV010001587.1, on the reverse strand, counting down.
CACTAGAACAACTATCTGTGATAAACAAGTGAATTAAAATGATCCAAGAAGCCATCAGTAACATGGCTATAGTAGCAACTTGCTTTACAATTCAGAGGTTAAAGAACCTCACATGAAGCACAATCTGAAGCATTTGTATGATGTTGTTCCCATGAATAAAGTCTACATTTTCCAGGTATTTATTTTTGTAAGCGAAATGGCTTTGTGAAGAATGACAGATATATCAGCACAAAACCATGCCCTTTCATTGTGTTTTCTTAGGTTTTGTGTAAGACGGTGAATACATATTTGCAGACAGAAAACTTACAACGTTTCAGGCTAACGTCAACTGCTAATTAAATGTGCTAACGAGGTAACAGAATCTGTCAAAAATAATATTCTGTACAAATTATCTACATTAAAGTTTTCAGTAAATGCTACTTGCCTTTCAAATTCATATAATTTACTTTATAGAGCCATAACTTATAGAGGCATGATTTTGGATCACATGAGCTGATTCTAACTTTAAGTTTTATAACTACCGTAACCATTTTCTTCCTTATTTCTTTTCATCACTGAAACAAACTTTTGTCCAAATAAGTAAAATAAAAGCTCATTCAGCATTCCATACCTGAGTTTCCCCTGCCATTATACCAGCGGGGTGCCCAGCTCGGTCAACAGAACCAAGCACGTCACCTACCGACATCCTGCCCCCCAGTCAGCAATTGTTGGCAATGATGTAGCAGGGGATGTAATACAAACGTGCTTGCAAAAGTGCTACTGATATAACGCTCAGTGACCATCGTCAGTTACCGGCAGCAATGTAGCACTAAGCAGGTGGGCAGCACAGACGTGACTCCTTCCCGTCCTCGATCCCCCACTCCCCCTTGACAAAAAATAATGTATGGTGAGCGCCCCACATAAGGAACTGATTTAGGGGAACCACTGCTTATTCAGTCTTTTTTGGCTCCTTAAAACAAGATGGTCACACAAATGCCGTCAGAAGTCCACACCTCAATGGTTGATGTAACCTTAGGACTACTTTTTTATGAACGGTTTGTACTTGGGACAAAGGTTGTCAGTGGAGTGTCAGCAGCCGGCTATTTTTATGTTTAAATGATGGGTGACGACGTGGATGGGACCGGTTCCACAAACTGTTACTAGTGGAAAAGCCTTGGAACTGTGCCAAGTCAAGTTGAACCATCCTTTACCGTTACTAATGAAAAATTACATGTGTGGGTGTATTACTCCAGATTTAAACTCTTACACTTTGCCCTGGGATATGAAGTTGGATTAATGTATTTTGATTGATCTTGCTCATTTCCTTAATGGACCTGCTCGAGGCCGTGTCTGTGACTCCCATTAGGCCATCAGTCTACGCAGAATGAAATGTATCTGACTCAGTGCCTGTCTTCTGTGGATCTGGGAATACAAAGTGTGTAACCATGAAATCTGACTGAAGATTATATACACAGTCATTTTAGTTTTACAATATTGACCATACAGGTCTTTAAAGCCCCAGTTTACTTGCTTCTCTCCGACATATTCTTTGAGCTAACTATGCCCCAGTTCCATAGCTGAGCTCTGACAGTTTGGTAACTCAGTGGACAAAAGTGCCTTGAGCCTTCTTACCACAGCTTTGTGACAACTCCATCTTACATCTAGATTTAAAATACTGTATGATTTCCACAGTAACATGTGTTCTTTGTCTAAATCCATGCTTCCAGCTGTAGTTTAACCTCTGCTGGGGTGGACAAAGGAAATATTTAGCATTGTTTTAACTTTTGTATTGTCTTTTGGTAAATAATGAGCCACAAATTAATTTTTGTCTGTGTTTTTACTTATTTATTTTTTGGATGCAGTCAGTAAATCATTTTTTTGGTGAAAGCCTAAAAGTCCTACTTTTTTTATTTTGTCAGAATTTATTCAAATGCTCTCATAACCTTACAGTAACGTTACACCCTCTTGTTTCTTAGAAGAAAAATCAGTCACATCAGAGTACATTGTAAATACAATTTTTAATTCCATAGTTATACATCCATCCATTATCTTTACTTCCTTTTCTTCCTTTTTGGGTTGCGGGGGGTCACTGTTGCCCATGTCCAACTATCACTGTGTGAGAGATGGGGGACACCCTGGACAGGTCTCCAGTCCATCACAGGGACACAGAGACAAATGAGATAAACAACATTCACTCTCTCACTCACACCTAGGGACAATTTAGAGTTACCAATCAGTCTAACATGCATGTTTTAGTCTGTGGGAGGAAACCAGAGTACCTGGAGAAAACCCACACATGCACGGAGAGAACATGCAAACTCCACCCAGAAAGGCCCCCCAGACCGGGATTTGAACCAGGGACCTGCTTGCTGAGAGGCAGCAACTCTACCAGTTGCGCCACCGTGCTGCCCATGAATAGGGACCAAAAAAATTTAATTAAAAAATAAATTTTTCTTTAAATGCACATTCTGGGTTTGACTACATGTTGTGTGATCTGTGAAATATCAGAAATTGTCCACATCTGGTTGAAAGGATTTCTGTTTTTAGCCCATTAACTTCCATAATCTGCAGTGTAATCTTTATGAACTGTACTATAATGTTTTCTGCACCATAGCATGCAAAAATAGCATACTTGTAAAAACATTTCAATATTGTACTCTGGGATAAAATGTTTTTTACACTGAATTGCACATCTGTTAGATTTCAAAGAATCCTGAAGGTTCTTTGGGTTCATATCTGTAAAATAAAAGTGGCATTTCTGATCGTAGAGTAGAAAAAGGACATCTTTATTCTAATCTTATTTGTAAGGATAAGGTTAAAAAGTCCTTGGGTCCTCACACTTTTAAATCTAAAACGAAAAGACATATTTTCCTTTTTCACTTTACAATATACAGTACAGTATGTAAAAGAAGCATCATTTGAAAATGAAATTGCATCCATAAATATTTCTAGGAATTTGAATAGTAACAGCTATGTGCTGCCAATTAACTGCACTTGACTCTCTGATTGTCAGCAAATGTAAGCACCTCTGGAAAAGCAAAGGTTTTGTCAAATTGCTTCTCTGGAGCATCTGAGCATGTGCGTTACAACAAAAAGAAGAAAAGACACCAGAGAAGAAGTCGTTGATGCCATCAGTCTGGGAAGGGTTGAACGTCCATCTTCAGGTAATTTGGAGTCTGATAATCTACAGTGAAAAGATTTATCATTAGTGGAAAATGTTTAAAGCAATTGCAAATCTTTCAAGCATTCATCCTGAGGTCAGAGTGTGCAGAGCTCAGAGAAATCATAAAAAGCCAGTAACTTTATTTCTGAATCTAAATGCTTCATTTAGCATGAGGCGCGGCAACAGTTCATGACAGTACTGTACAAAACGTAATAAGAATAAAGGTTATAGGCTCAATCATCCAGGTAGATAACAACAAAAAAGGTTAAATCGTGTAATCTGGACCAGTTTCTTTAAGTATGAAAAGTTTCAAACCACAGAGGACTTCCTCTGTCTACGAACTGCCAACCAGATGTGCCCCGTATAGTCATGTGTTTCAAGCCAACCTCTTATTGGAATCTCAAAAGTAGTATTTTAACACATGTAAGGGCCAAGATGGTGTAGAGGCAGGGCAGTCGGCTTGGGACCTGGAAGTCCCAGGTTCGATCCCTGGTCACTGCATACCCTGTGGTGTCTCTGGGCAGCACACCTTATCCCCAAATTGCCCCCCGGGTACTTTCAATAGCTGCCCACTGCACCACCTGGTGGTGGATGGGTTAAATGCAAAGACTAATTTCACCATTGTATGGAAACAAACAGTGATGACATTGTGTGACATTATTATTATATTACATCTGTCCAAAACAATAAATCATCATGTGCAACAATCAATTTTTAGTCAAGATGGCCAACTAGCCATTCTCACAAAAACAGCCTGAGGACAACCAAAGTCAAAGTGGTTCAGAAAAAGGGTTGTACGCTCAATAAGTTGGCTTGATACACAACAGTGAAGGCTACCTATGGGACAGGTCTGGTTGCTGTAGCCTGGGGAAGTCCTCTGGATAGGGGACGAAACGTTTTCACTTAAATAAACTGGTTCAGATGACACGATTTAACCTTTTTTTTTTGTTAATAAAAGTAGTTTGGTTTCAAGGAATGACAGGAAAAAGCCTGCTGTCTCTGAAAATAAATTGAAGTAATAGCTTGGTTTTGCAAAGTTATTGCTCATCAAATTGCAAAACCCCATGAACAATGTTCCCAGGACAGATTCAGTGATGTAGACAGATACAGAAAAAAATTGTGGGTTTGATCCACAGTACCTCTTCTAGAAGGATGCACAAACGTTTAAGCGTCACTAAATGTCTGAAGATGATTGGGACCAAATGTATTAAACTGCCCGTTAACAAAAAAAACAAATTATCATATTTCATTCACAAAAATGTGACCTAATGAGGTTTCTGGACATCCTCAGATAATACTCAATAAAAATTAATTCACAGTTTTGTTTCCAACACAGTGATGCTAAACAAGTAGCCTTGAGAGAGGAAAAGCTGTGCCTTTAGAATCAACTGTTGAAGTGAAATTATTATTCTAAGCAGAGAAGGTCTTTCTAAACATCACATCATGGCTAGACTGAGGGTTTCTCAGAGGGCAGAGCACGCCAGGGTCAGGAGAATCAAATGAGAGCTCACTGTTTGATGATCAATACAGAATGCTCTGCTCTGAGACACAGAATGAAGCATTTCCCTTACAGATACAGGATTTGGTAAATAAAAAATGAAATTCTTCAATCAGCATCTCCAACCAGTCTAAAGAGAAACTATCTGGGATTCAGAGGGCACGTTTCCTCTCAAAACAAGGTTAAATGTTTGCCATGAGGTAAGACTTAAAATGATGAAACAACATACTTATTTTCTGATGAATCACATCAATGAAATATATTCTGAAAGTAAAAGACTTTGAACGGGGAGCAACATAAGAAAGAGCCAGCCTGCCATGAGGTAGACAGTGGAACATGGTGGGAATATTCAGAGTGCTCTTCACTGAAGTGAGACACTCATTTATAAATGTTTCACATAATTTATTTATTTTTCTCATGCATGACTTGAGCACAAAGCCATACTGTATATAAATAGTTCTGTAACAAACATCTATAAACTAAATCTAGACGTCACTTAAGCCAACTTATAAATTATGTTTGGGTTTTTGCACTTTGGCGCACATAATGAGCCAAGCTTGAATGGTTATTTGCAAGAGCTAAGTGATATATGACACGACCATATTTATGAATTATTAAGTGACCAACCCAAGCTGTTGAAATTGACAACAGATTTAAATGCAGGGTTTCGCAATGCAAAAATCCTCATTTGCACTAGTATTATAAGTAGATTCTGAAAAGCAGTGTGGTCTATTTTTGGTTGCATATACTTAAACATGTTCTTTTGAATCTTTAAAATCTTTTATTCATCAGATGTAAACACGCCCCTGGGAATATACTTAAGACTGAATAAGAACATTTAAGAAATGAGTTCGTGGTCAGGGAGAATGCACTCATTAGGTTTAAAGTTTTGTAAAAACTTGTAGATGGTGCAGGGTGTAGGGGCACGGCAATGCAAAAATCAAAACAAAAAAATTACCCCAATTTTGTGTTTTATTGGCATCAGCAAAAATAATACTTATCTATAGAGCAAAGCAGAGCTCCAATTCAAGTCTAACTCTCTGACTTTATCTGAATGATCCAATTATACTTTTTTCCAGCCCCAATTTTTCAGTCCCTCTCTGTGACATTTTCCCTCTGTGATCAGAGGTGCTTTGTCAGCAGTGTAGACAGCTGACACCGGGTCACTCGGAATCTGAACGTGAAGGTAGCAATAATACATAACACGTGTCTCGGAGGGCATCATGCTCCCAAAGTTCCTGCTCACCAATTAGATTAAAGCTGTATTTTACTTGTGGATGGAGTTGAGTGAGAAAATCAATACTGCGTCTCTAAGCACAATCACCAAAAACAAGAAAAAAAAAAAAGTCAGCTGGAGCCTTGTGTTACACTGTCCCATCACAGTACTTCATAACGTCTGGACATACATTTAGGCTGATTATAAATAAGCATATTCAATAGGAATTATTTATGACCTTATGCAAGTTTCTTACATCTATGTTCCCTTGCTACTTTGCGGTTCAACCTTTGCGGACTCACTATTGCAGTTTGTGAATGTACACTCCATAATATTTTACAAAAAAAGTACATGACACAATTGACAATGTTAATAATACTCACTTGATTGGGACAGTACTGGATACAGTACTGTACAGTAAAAAGTAAACAAAAAAACTAAGTACTTTGGACAGGCGCTGCCATTTTGTACCGTAGTTTTCTCTCAGTAGCCCCAACTGTTTTCCCGCTTATCACAACTACATTTCCCAGAAGGCAACAGGGCCCCACCCAGAAGCCTGTTTCCTTCTGCTGGAAAAACTAGAGATTTTTATTTAAAGTTTTGATCTGATCGGCGCCCAGCGGATGCAGAGAAGCTGCACGGAACCCAGTGAACCCGACCAGAACCAGAGCAGAACCAAAGCAGAAACAGACCCATTGAGAGCTGGTAGCTGGTCCACATGGACTTCTGAGCAGGAACACGCTGACGTAGGTCAGGGGCTGTTTCTGTAGCCCATTGGGACTTTTTTCATTATACAAACTTGAATTCAATCAACCACCTCCAGTCCACACCGGCCAACTGAAAGTCTGCTCTCGCACCTAAAAATGGGCTTCAGCGCTTAAAAGCTGCACCAAACCGGATCAGAACAGACCTGACCTCCAGACTCAGCGGTGAACCCAAACGCTCCTCGTCAGCCCACGAGAACTTCCAAATGGGGATGTCCTGCCATAAAATACATGTATTAGCTACGTTTAAAGTATGTTGTTAAAATTAGCAGGTTTAAGAGTTAACAACATTTATTGTGGGCTTTGTCGCTGCAGGTTATGTCTGCAGAAACGAATAGAACAGGACCCGGCCAGTCGGACCGGAATTGAGAACCGTTCTTGTTCTGCAGAGCCTGGTGAGTAAAATTTACTAGCTACATATACACAGGGGTGGAAGTAATGAATTACAAATACTCACCTATGTATAATTTTTGGGTACTTGTACTTTTATGGGTATTTCTTTCAAGTATGTAATTCCACTCATACTTAAGTACAATTTAGACTGTGTAATCGACAGTACTTTGATAATTTTAAAATCAGGAGTCGCTACTGAGTGCGGCTGCATTTTGAATTAAAATTCAAACTGTTCATCTGCATCATGGCAGCCAATAAGGCTCTCAGATCAGGAACATGACAATTACCTATGACATAAGCAAAGGACAACTGTGTAGAGCAGAGTCATTTATGAACCAAAGAGTTGCAAAAAAAAAAAAAAGCCAAAATGGAGACAGAGGACAACACTGGGATTAGAGAAAATGATGAGGTAAAGGCTGAGGAGGAGTGCGTGTGGTCGTACCTGGAGGAATTTTTCATGTACAGAGGGTGAAAATGAGACAGGTCCAGATGCAAACTGTGTTTGATCTGTACAGTGATAGCATCTTACAAGACTTCAGCATCTAATCTCCAAAAACATTTTGCGGTATAAAAAGTTTTACAGCTACCTGTATGATATTGGTTTTTTTTTTTAATTATTTGTATGTGTGGGTTATTAGTTTGGCTAAGCATGCAAATATCTTAGATCTTGTCGCTGCCATTGGTTTGCCTGGTACTAAAACAAGAAGGAACTTCTGCGTCTGAGAAATGATCTTTGAATGTAGCTGTTAAATACAGCAACTCAAACTGAAAATCTTCTATTGACAACACAATTAAACATTAATTGCTTAAAAAGTAATTCATACTCTGAGTGGTTTTTGAGAAGAGTGCTTTGTACTTTTACTCAAGTATTTTATAACACCAGTACTTTTACTTGTAATTGAGTACAATTTAAGCAGTGTAACGGTACTTGTACATGAGTACACATTTTCAGTTCTTTTTCCACCACTGCATTTACAGTACTGCACGTATGTTGTTAAAACGACATAGGTTTAAGAGTTTACAACATTGCAAGAGTGTGGGAAGAGTTTCTAAAGCCTTAAAATATTTATAAATATTAAAATAAATATAATGTTGCTACTTGGCAGATTTTCATTTATTGTGTGGGTGGGGTGGGTTGTGGGGTCCGGAATAAAACATCTGCAACAAACAAATGACTATTGTATACGCCTTTTCTTAGTTTGAAATCAAAGCAAACGGTTTTCATCTGTTAGAATATTCATTTAAACTGATTATTTGGGGAGAATATGCTTACACTTAGTGTACAAAATGTGAATGTCTGATTTATAAAGATGTACTGCCATGCCACATCAACAACACAAACAGCTTGCAATTTCTTAACACACCTTTTCAAGCTTGTGGAGCGTGCAACTCACCATCAACTGGAAGGTCAGTAGAGCGCTCAGGTCAGGATACTTTGCAGGCATAATGGGTCTTTTAAACACCCGAATTAATCAAAAACAAAGATGTGATGACACTGCTTTATGAGAGTGTCGGTTCTCAAGGAGCATCGATGAAGTACATCTGCAGCGTTGGCCCAAGGTCGACATCAGTTTAAGGAACCTTGCTTCCACTCTCATAAATTATCTTGATAAGCACAGGGATGAGAAGAACCAACGATGGCGGCACTAGATACTGTTGCACACGCACAGTTAAACAGTTTGGAGCTGTCATTAAAGACAATCTTTGCTGAGTCATGGCGCAAATAAATCTATTGTAAAAGGGGCTACAGTGGCAAAATATGTGCATTATTGTTTTTAAAAAAATGAACAAATAAAGTAAACTAAACTAAACTAAACTAATTCACAATGATAGTGATACATAATAATGGAATTGTTTTATTAATAAAACTTCACTAATTGGCACAATTATGGTCTGTTTTTGAATGGAAGTGGAAAGAGCTGCTAGTCAAAGAGCAGCAGTCAAATATTTGACCTCACGCATGAGGCCATCTGCTGAGAAGGTTGTGCACCATTTGTACGTATGTTTAATAAATAAGGCAGACAATTAGCATGCTAAAAATAAGTGCAGGAAATGTTGGGCAAGTGAGTGCACGAGGAAGTTGATAATGGTAGGATGTTCTGGAGACAGCGATGATAAATGAATAAGAGAACGTTTTGAGTGGCTGAATGATGGAAATAAGCCTCTGTGGATTTTGAGAGCGAGAACATAGGATGCAATGCCTTTCTCAGATTACTGGTGCAAAAGAGTTAAATTATAGTGCATGAAAATTTAAAAACTTTATCTACTGCAGTTTTTTTTTTTTTTTTTTTTTTTTTTTTTGTGGCAATTTCCTTAGACTGATTACAAGTTGTGGCCCTATGGCATCCTTTGAGACTCCATCTTTGTTAAACACATTTACAGATTGCAATGGTAATACACCCTCATGCTGAGTAGTTTCAATTTTCTAAATCAAATGCCAGATGTTTGTTGTTTAATTAATACTAATTTAGCAGCTATGCTATATGCATATGCATGGCATTCCTTTTTTAATTTTTAATTTTTATTTCCCCAAGTTAAACATCATTTTAGGTACTCTTTCAGCTGATTATTCAGTGTTCACGCTAATAAAAGTAGAGAGCTTATCCCTTCATCCAAACATCTGTATTTGAAGGAAATCTGCAGTGTGCTGACTCGCTCCAACCTTCAATGGAAGACAGTCTTGACACAAACTCCACGCTGTAATCTTTTCAGCTTATTTTCTTTTCATGTACTGTTAAATAAGCTGCTTTCTATACAGTGAACTGGCAGAACGCAAGGACACATGTCTGGAGGAGAAACAAAAGCCCAGACAGCCATGTCACATGACATTAAAACAGTTCAAAGCCACACAGGAAAATGGCACTCAGAATGTCAGCATAAAGTTGATAAGCCTGCAACATTAGGTTATTATTAATCTATCGATGGTTATCAACTCATTAAACTCCAACTTTTTTTAATGTATTATATGCACAGAAGTGAAATATTTCCCAGAAGAATCTCTAACTTACGTCAGATCTACCACTTTTGCAATGTGCTTTTGTAGGTTTGCAAGTATTGTGTAACCAAGAAATACTTTAGTGTTGCACACTAAAACATTTGTATTTAAACATTTAAATAACATTTCACAGATTAGTCTTGCTTCAGGCAAAAGAGAAAAATTTTCCAAAATGTGTCATCCTCGATTTTCTGAAAACTTTAACAACACATACCTGTATTCATCCTAGAAATAAAAGTTTCTATTTGAAAAGTCAAATATATAATTGTATTTTTATGTCATATTTAATGCAAAAATATTATCTACTGAAAAAAACCCAAGTATTAATTATATTACTATAAGGACATGAATAAAGACAAGTACAACAGTGACATGGTAGATAAGACATAAATAAGAACAATTCAGTTTATTTCTTGTGTGTTTTGAGAAGGAAATGGTGGAAAGAGGCAAACTATTCTTAAAGTAAGGAATTATTTATTGTCTGTACTGCAGTCATTGATGCTGGGGTCACTGAACATTAGTTGGCAGCTTGTGCTCAGTGAAGCCTACAATATTGTTGCCTATTTGCAAGGGTTCCATTCTGTCAATCTTGTTTTTTTAATTAATGAACAATTAAAACAACCATCTTATTGTCAGTTTAATTATTAGTGCTGTGATTTTGGATTACATCTGGTTTCAGCTTTTCTTTTTTCAGCTAAAAAAGGGCAGCAAATGCACTTTATCTTTTCATCTCCTGGATTTGAAGTGGTTATATTCTGGGAGAAATGGTACTAAAATATCCATGAGATGAATGGGCATGGTCAAACCATGCCTTTGAATATCAGCTAGGATGGAGCATCAATAATGTATTAACAGCCATCTACGTTGCATATTAGATGGAGAAACGGAGACAGGGAGCACTGCTAAGGTGATTACCATCTGAGAGCGGGGGAGCAGCATCCTGTACAGATTTATCCAGAATACTTTTGAGCAGCCAATATGATACAAATCACACGTTTGATTCTTAAATCTCTTGAGTTTTTTTAAGGACTTATCAACGTGAGTTTCACATCTGTTACAAAACATGTTACAGACTTTTATGCTAAAAATCTGAACTTTGAATTCAAAGTAAACCATGTCTTTACTGGTCAAGTGGTGCTATTTTTTAGCAGACGCTTTTCCAAAAGTTATTTATTTGTTTATTAACGTTTAGTTTACCTGGTAAGTCCCACTGAGATCACAGATTTCTTTTGCAAGGGAGGCCTGGGCCTGAAGGCAGCCAATAATGCATGTTTCTGGATGATGGAAGGAAACTGGAGTCCCAGAAGAAAACTCATGCAAACAACATACAGAAAGACCCTGGGTACAAATTGGGATTTGAACCCAGAACCTTCTTGCTGGGAGGCAACAATGCTAAAAACTAAGCTGTCATGATGCCCAGAATAAAATAATTAAAATATTGCTAAATTATGACATTCCTTAAGACCTTAGCAATATCTGATGCAACTTAAATCTCAGTTTACTTCCAGGAGAACTTGTTTATAAAACAGGGATATGGAACCTTTAGGATGAAAAGAGGCATTTCTGCCTCTTCATTCACTAAATTAAATGTGTGCAGAGCTGCAGAACCTGCTACAATTGTCATCTATCTATCTATCTATCTATCTATCTATCTATCTATCTATCTATCTATCTATCTATCTATCTATCTATCTA
>JARVGV010001587.1:6652038-6662164 GCA_031762435.1 Hypsolebias longignatus | reverse complement strand
CGCTTTACGGCCGTATCAGTTTACGGCTCGGCCGTTGGAACGGATCTCGGCCGTAAAACGGGGGTTACCTGTATTTAGCTCAATATCTGCATGATTTTCAGAGTTATTGCCAGATTTGCTTTAGCTGATGTTCACTAATGGTGGTGTCATCTAGAGCAGGATTGACTCCAAACAAGAATCGGTTGTAAATAAGATAAGACAGAACTTTATGGATCTTGCAGGAAATTGTTGTGCCAGAGTTTTAGTACAAAGGAACATACACAAATGCACCATATTTTTTCAGCCTACAAGTTGTGTTTTGTTTTTGCATAATTTGCATGCCCTGTGACTTTTATACCGAAGCAACGTAGTTATGCATTTTTCCCATGTTTATAAACCAATTTTTGGCTGAGATATGACGTTTTCATTCATTCTGACTGAAAATATTGAACACTATCATTTTCAGCCGCTAGATGGTATTCAAGTTGTATGGCATGCCCGCGTGTCATATAATAGGTAAAAGTGGCTATTAATGACAAAATCGGCTTACCACAGCCACCGTTGTCCAGCTCACCTGGAGCTAAATCAGCTTCATTTCCCTGCGTCGCCGCAGCGAAATACAGAGCACTGAAGTGTGTTTACTAAGGAACAGTTCAACTGAGACACAACTTTACTATAACGTATAGCAAACAAATAATTGTTTTAAGTTCTTATCTTGTTAAATTTTGAAGAAATGCCCAGCGAGTCCTCCTGTGCACGCACCTACTTCTGTGTATCGGCTTTTGAAATGCAGCTGATGTGACCGTCAAAGTGCATTTATTAAGGACAAGTTAGACTGCTATAATTTCGAACAAATACAGGTAGTCCTTGACTTATGAACGGGTTCCGTACCTACAAACCATTCGTAACCCAATTTTGCCGTAAGTCGGAACTCATTACACGTGGTGCCGCACCCGTTCGTAAGTCTGGATTTTTTGCCGTAAGTCAAGGAAATACATGTAAAATGTATGCTAACGCTGCGCCGCACACCTGTTCTTAAGTCCAAGTTGCCGTAAGTTGAGGGTGCCTTAAGTCGAGAACTACCTGTAATTGTTTTTAAGTGTTAATCTTGTTAATTTTTTTTAAAAGTCCGCCTGTGCACACTCCCGCAGCCGCAATTTGGCAGCCAATCGTTTTTTGGCACAACACCGGCCCACATTTCCGGGTTGTCAGCAGTGATGCATAACAAATGCAACGCATCAGCGGTGATGCATAATAGATGCAACGTATATGGCGAAGCAATGCATTTATGGATTTTTCGACTTTATTAGACATATTTGGACTGATGCGACTTATAGGGCGGTGCAACGTGAACGGCGGAAAATACAGTACGCTGAATATTTTCTGAAAGTGTCCTTAATATTTGCCTGTTTGTTCGTGATATGTTTTACAAACAGATAAAACTGGTTGACACCAAAAGCCTGAGCAGTGAGTTCCACTGTGTGTTATGAATGACGCTCACTATTTCCTCCAAACTTAGATCAATGTTTGTAAAATCGGCGGAGCTCTAACTAGTTTAGTGTTAGCTAAAAATTATTTGCTGTCACATGATCTTGAACTGGATTGATTAAATGGTAATTGTAGTTGTAGATGTCGACCCAGTGAATCATTGCTAACAGTTGCAGAATACTGTCCATTTTTCTATTTAATGTGGTTTACATATAGTGCTTTATTGTCGCAAATCATAGTTTCATAAATCGGACATTTCCTGGACAGAAAATAATACGTATTTCCAGTCCACTCTGATCTAAAATACCTAAAGATGATGTTTTTATTTTTGTTTTTGCTGCAGTTCATGCTACTTACTTTAAAGCACTAGTGGTAAAAATAGAAGCATGATCCTCATCATTTAAAAAGAGGATCAGGAAGAAAGTCCTGCTGATGTGACCTTTTGAGTGCGCTCTGGGGGCTAACACCAATACAGTGACAGCTCTGAAGTTGGCTCATGAGACCATTTAAGCAGGCCTGTGGAATTTCAACCAGCAGTGCAGTAATAACGTATGGAAATGAAAATGTTCTGGTTCTGTAAAAGGACTCCGCATTGTTCTACAGTGTGAAAACGTTCTGTCAGATATTCCAGCCTGCAGTGATTCTTCATGTGAAACAGTTTCAATTTAAATCTGCTTGAAAGGCTTTTCAACATAATTTTATAATCTTCTTTTAAAGCTTTTTTTTTTTTTTTTTTTTTTTTTTTCGGGGGGGGGGGTGGCGAGAAGATTGAAAAGGTAATGTGCAACTGAGGTCATTTACAGTTGAAATTAAAATTCTTAATCACACATTGCTCGCCATCATCATTTAAACATAAATTGCACTGTAGCTCGTTTTAACTTTTTTAGTTCAACAAGATGTCTTTTCCAACTTTTTGACTCAAATATTTAGGCTTTGTTTGTAATAATTTTAGTTTCACAGTTTTAATTTGTTAACACTGTCCCAAAGGACTTGTTCAGCCAGGAGCTGTACAGGAGAGGGACAGATACGCACAATAAAAGCCATAGGAGGAGAACTGGTGAGAGAAGTGATAGAAACAAAGTGTGATAATGTTCAAGCATTTAGTACACAGATTAAAAAAAACTAACTCTTTTAGTCCCTTTGTCCAAGTCCTGTGCAGCAACAACTCCTAACTTTCTCTCATACATCTCTGCCTCGAGCCATGAAATCCAATATTTCAGTCACATTCACTGAAGCTGAGAAAAATAAAGCCTTATTACTTATGATCAAAGTTGCTGTTTTCTAGAGAAGACGAAGCATCTGCTAGAATTAGCATTCGAGTTAGACCAGGTCATTTTAGTGGATAAATAGCCATTCAGAAAAAGGCATGAATGAGTTGTTTTAGCTGCCTTTATAGGGATAGTCCAGTTAATTTTGAACTGATGTTTTCTCAAACAGTTATTAATAGTTAGTACCTTATCAACCGTGATGTCAGTCATAGCATGGAGTGTGGAGAAGACTATTGACTAGATGAATAAGTGCCTTTTTTTTTTCTTTTTTTCAACTTATTCTCAAAAATGACATATGAGTACAATAGCTATTAATACATCTCTACACTTTAATTTGTCACTGTTAGAAACGAGAAGTATTATGTATTTCCGTGGATGCTGTTGGAATGAGAAAACAGTGAAACAAAATTTTTAAAACTTTTTATTTTTTTAAAAAAAAAAAAAAAAAAAAAAGCTTGACTTTTAGATTCAAAAAAATCTTTACATGGCTAAAAATACAAACGTTCCAAATTGAAGTTTTCCAAACTCATTTAAGTCTTTTTTTTAAATTTAAATAACCAATTTAAAATATCTAATGTGGTTTATAGGTTATGAAAACCTTACTCTCAGCAGCAATTCAAATATAACTGATAAAAGTGAGAAGTAGCAAAATAAATAAAAATCATACTGTCTTAAAATGAAAATGTGGGGTTTGATAGAGGTTTTATAATATCATATTTTGGTGACTATTATATATTCTATGGGTCTCAAAGCATGATTTTCCAAAATATTTGGAATAAAGTGTTGGGAAAACAAAATGCAAGATTATAGTTTGTAGACTATTTTTTAGTCAGTTTCTTCCTTTGCCTATAATCCTTTACTCCCTGCTCATCGGTTCTGTATCATTTGCTGTGATCAGTGAAAAAGTGTAAACTCTTATCGACGCCTCATTCTGACTGCTGAAAGGTGGACCGCAGTGTTTGCCGTATCGGATTAGAAAGTTCCCAACTTGAACAAGAGGCCTGCAGGCTCGGGTCATTAGGTTGCTTGTAGGCACTGTTAAATGGAGTTGTAGCCCCAGAAAGACAGGGTTATCAGACCTCACAGCATCTGCTGGAAACTTTAGGTGCTTGTAAAAAGACTGGGGTTAATGGGTTTCTCGTCTTCTTGGTGGACGGCCAAGAGAGAGTGCTCTAAAAATGGAGCTGGGTTGACAGGACACTCCATGTCTGTGCCGTTATTGCTGGAATTACTTTTATGTTTTTCATCTTCCCTTGGTGTTGTACCATATAGAAAGTATCCTCAGTCAGGTCCTTTTGTGACAGCCAGCCCACAGCTCCCTCTGTGTGTCTGATTCTGTTGGAGGATGAAGGTTTCTATGAAAGTTTTTTCCTCACCATGTAGCCCTCAGCACTGCATGACATCAGCATCAGAATAAGCTTTTTTATCATTGTTCCATAATACACTGAGATTGTGTTCGTAGTCGTCCGAAAGATGGGCAGAGTGCACGTTGCTGTTGCTCCTGCGTGCGACCCCTTATTCTTTTAGATAAGAAAAAGTGGCAAAGGCCATGAGGAGTGGATAGTGGTATTACAGAAAAGATCTCTTCACACCTTGTCCTCATCAGAACGTGATTTACGACGTCAAAAAAAACTCTACCAGCAGGAACGTTTATAACCACAATTGCATTTGATGACAAGACGGTGAGATTTGTCTGCGGCGCACTTCCAGATAGTCCACAGTCCTGTTAAGATGTTGGTGGGACTCAGTGCAGCTTTGATAAGTCTTCTCAGAAGTTCTTGGGGGAGAGCAAAAAAGCAGGAGGAAGACGGGAGAGAGAAGAAATGCATCCGTCTTGCACGAGAGCAACTGACGGGAAAAACAAGAAACTACACGGGACTGAGGTGAATTTATGACGCAACGTGTCATTTTCCTTGGCTATGATTTTAATCATTTTTAGTAACAAACAGTGAATTTTATTGTATTGACTTTGATCAATAATTGGACTGATCTGGAATTACATTTGAAAATCACCAAGCCAGTTAAAATGTTTAATGAGACACTTCTTGGAAAGAGTTTATTTCACTTTCTGCAGCTGCATCAAGGAAAATGTCCATGCTAACTTACTTTGACAGGCCTAAAATAGTGTTTTTTCCAACAAGTTGATTCCCAGAAGAACCATGATCTCAAAACCTGGCATGCAGGTGGATCAACAGACGGATGATGCATCTCTCAGCTCCTGTGTCAGCTCTTTGTCACATTTTGTCCTCTTCTTAAGGACACGATTTCCAGATACTGTTGTAGAGAGTAGTTTAGACCTGACACTACTTTTCTTCTGTTCTCTACGCATTTAGCTTCCCTTCTTTTATGGGTGTTGGGAGGGAAGAATACACTGCACACACACACACACACACACAAAAAAAAACAAAACAAAACTGAAATGCCATATGTTTGGACTGCACTGGAAACGTCTCAAAGAACAGAAGGTTTGAATGAACACCTAGAAAAATTGGGAACACAAGTCACTAAAAAAAAAAAAAAAAAAAAAAATCTTGACGCAAAAAAAAACAAAAAAAAAACCAACTTGAATGAAATGTGCACCTGTGTAAACCAACACGAGGTTTATGTATGCACTGACTGTTTAAAAGTTTTATAGTTATATGCACTAATTATAACTAGTACTAGGATTCAAATGTGCATTAAACAAATAAATAAATAATAATAATAATAATAATGGGAGTTTCATAAAAAGTGTTTTGAGGAATAACACAAATGCCAACAGATGGATCTGCCAAACACTTTAAAACGTTAGCTAGTCTATAGGAGGTGCTTTTAGAAGTGGTAATCCTTTTATTTTTCTTTACTTTCATCAGCCTCTTTGCTTTGTACAGCACTCATACTGCACTCAAATGTACATTTGAGTAGGAAACTGTGATACACACAACAGTCATTTTAACATAATGTGGGATTCAGACAGCATTTTTTTTTCCTTATAGTTTGAGTAGATCCACATAATAGGGCTGAATGAGTCATACACAATGACTGCCCCTGCAGCTACTGCATTTTCGCAGGGGGGGACCAGAACTGTGTTGATTATCCCTGTTGATTTCTTCGACACCAGGCCCCCGTCAGTCTTGTTGCGCCCCATGGTTAATTGACAACATCAAAAAGCTTTAGGCATTTGTGGAGACCCTACTATTGTTTTCTCTTTTTAAAAGATAAACTGAAGGATGTTGACAAGACCTCACTGTAATTTGGAGCAGATCATGATTCCATAACTCAACATTATCTTGGCTGGTGAACACCCCAGAGTGGATCGCTTTCAGGCAACGCGCCCCAGAGCGGCGTGGGTTCAAAGCATTAATATGTGCTCAAATATTTGACAGAACATCAAATCTAAGGCACTTATTACAGTTTTTAATGCCTGGAGGGTCTCTCTGCTGTTTTGAACGATGATGTGATCTGATTTGTCAATTGAAAAGAAAAAATCTATATGATTTTTATGCACTATTATAAAAGATTCATTACAGTTCGTAAGATATAAAGCTAGCTCAAATCTGAATCTTATTAAACTGCCGCCGGCTTTTTATTTTGCATCATCACACTGCTTGTGCAGTACTAATTTTAAAACTTGCAAATGCACTCCGTGGATGGATGCTGACACTAGATGTCAATGTTGATGTAAATTGAAAGATTAGAGCATAAGAACTGATTTTTTTTTTTTTTTTGTTCAGAGAAATATTAACGTGTCAAACAAAAACACAAGATGTAACTAACACTAAGCAGAGATGCCGTTAATGTGACTTATTTTGGGGTGATTACGGTATTTGACCATTATATTCTCAAGAATAAAAAGTGATCAAAATACCTGGTGAAAAAGATACCAAAAGCTTCCACCGATGCATATATTCTTGTATTTTTTTAACCTAATTTTAAATATAGAGTTGACTAGCATAAACTGAGATAATGTTCACTCCTGAGGTAACCTTAATCAAAAATATATACCGGTATATTAAAAAAATATATGAACTTCAACTACTAAGTGAATAAAGTGCTATATTATTTTCTAAAATATACAAAGTATTAGTAAAACATTCTAAAAATATTTTTCTTGTTAAAATGTGTGAAAATAATTACAAAAATACTCAATGAAATGTTTATAATAAACAAGTAATTTAACTTCCATAATAATAATAATAATAATAATAATAATAATAATAATAATAATAATAATAATAATAATAATAATATAAGTAATAATGAAAAAATATGTTAATTTGTTTCAGAGCTAATAAAGAAAAGTCTAAAACCGACATAGAAAAAAACCTGTAAGTCATCAGTATAGAGTAAAATATTTGTAATTTCTAAGAATTAGCACACCTAACAGACACGATCTATGAAATAAGAACTTTTATTTATAATATATTCATACTTGTACACAAGTAAAATAAAATGCATATCTATGTTTCCATTGGAGTCTCCATGAACAAAATGATAGCATTTATTTTTGCTTTTCTTTTTTTTGTAAACGCTGCCCATATATCCTCTCTGTCATGAAAATAGAACAAAAATTCAGGGAGATAAAACATTTGTTTTTATAAACATGAAAATAAAGCAAAATAAACAAAACAGTACCCAACAAATGCATGTCTTTGAATAATTGACAAGGAGACATTGGTTTTCTTCATAAAAACAGACCAAAACATTCTTTGTGTGCATTCTGTCTCTTATTTTTTCCTGTATCGTTTCTCTCAGGTTGTGTTATTGTCTGTGCTTTTTTCTTCGTCCAGTGGTCTGTCTAAGCAGTAAAAGTTTCCGAGAAGGAAAAGGGAGGAGTCTCCAAAGTGTGGCTTTGACACAGTACAGCTGAGTACATAGAGAACAAACAATTTTGGGCACTGATTCAATATTTACACTGGATTTGTAGTGTTCTGTAAAGGCATCCATTTAGTTTATTGTACTCCTACATTTCCATCATTGTTTGTCTCCAGCAAGGTTGGGTCAACATGACTCCTCGTTGTTCAGTCACGGCCTGTTGTGGATGTCACTGGATCTTCTGTATCATTGTCATTAGCTTCAACATTCTTGAGTTCATTGTGCGAAGTGTTGTCAGGAGTCCTAAGACATGGCTAGAGATATCCAGGTCATGGGAATGATGAGAACATGCAGCATTTGCAAAGTAGATCCTTGGCTTTTGATGCAGTGGGTGTCTGATTTGGGCTTTTTGAAACATTTTTTTGTCTTTTTGCTTGTTGCTGTAGATGATTCAGGATTCTCTATAAAATCAGGGTTTAGGTTTTCTAAAGTCTTGCCCAGATTGTTGGACAATGTCCCCAGTGGGCTATCATTCTGCTTAATCTGAGTCTCGTTTTTTGTTCTTTCTTGCAGTTTGAATTTAGTATTGGACATGTTCTCCTTTTCTTTAAGGGGATTGTTAGTGATTTGGCGGCTTTTTCCAGAAAGGATAGATGACTTGTCGTTATCTCGAAAACAACACATGGGAATGGTATTTCCCAGAGGGTTTTCAGTAGAAGGGAATTTTCCTGATTGGGTTTTGGAGCTGTAAAGGTTGGTCTGGATTGGCGATGTTTCCACACAACCCTCCATGTCTTCACTCTTAAGTCGTTTTAGGTCTCTTCCAGCCAAGAACTCAGGGACGTTGCACTCCAACTCAGAGCTGGAACCTTTAAAACGTTTGAACCATTCCCATAAGGTCCTTGCACGGCAGTCGCAGATCCACTGATTCCCATTTAGGCGCAAATACTGGAGGGAAACTAGTGGGTCCATAGTTTCCCCTGTCAAGACGGTAAGGTTGTTGAAGAACAAGAACAAGGATTTTAGCTTGCCAAGACCAGTGAAAGCTCTGGGTTGCACGTAGACAACTCGGTTCTGGTGCAGCAACAGTCGATCCAGGTTGATTAAGCCTCGAAACATGTTGTTGGTTATTATCTTGATCTTATTATTGTGCAGGTAGAGATAAGTGAGGTTTGCAAGGTCCAGAAATGTATCATTATACAGTGTTAGGATGTTATTGTCCTGCAGGTAAAGATATTGCAGTGAAAACATTCCTCTGAATATCCCCTCAGGAAGCTCTGACAGGCCACACCTGTGAAGTTGAAGAGTGTGCAGCTTAGTTAGGCCTCGAAATGCAGTTGGGTTAATGGTGCGGAGGTTGCTGTTGTCTCCAATGTCCAGTTCCTCCAGTTTTTCCAAGCCATAAAAGGCTCTAGCTTCAATGTAGCTTATGTTGTTAGAGTAGAGCCAAAGAACAGTAAGATTGCGGCAAGAGCTGAAACTTGTGGACCTCACCACGCTCAGGTTGTTACTCTGAAGGAATATCCGTTGGCTCCGAACTGGGATATCAGTTGGGATGGAAGACAGTCCTTGTTGTTGGCAAGCTACTGTGGGTCTGGGCTCACTGTAGCACACACACTTGGCAGGGCAGCTGTCAGTGTGAGGGAATAGATTCAACCACATCACCAGGAAAAGGAGTCGCCCCCCTATGGAAACACACAAAAAAAGGACAAAGATCAGTTAATTATGTACAGTATTTGAATACTAAACATTACAAAAGTACGTTGAAAAATAAATAAATAAATAAAAGCTGCATATTGGTCAGAGCAAAATAAGCTTAAAACAAATATTTCAAAAGATGAAAAGCATGTAATTTGAAGCATTTCTAGTAGTTGACAGCATAAAACATTACAAAATAAGAACCAAAACATTTGACTGCAAGACTACATGGTTCAGCATGTAAAAACTGAAAATGTAATCCATTTCAATAATAGTTATTCAGAGCACATTTTAGATATGATGTTGTTTGAATCTTAAACAGTGGGGGTCCTAACAGTTGCTGAAACATTTCAGTCAAGTAGGTGGTTATTTTAATTGATTTTTTTTTTTTTTACATGGAATTAACTTGATCTAATAAAGAAAACATAACTAATGGTGTCTCAGTGCTCTTGAAATTGACATTGAACCTCATGATGGGAGATGATGCCATGCAACAGGATTATTGGTTCAGAGCAAAAAGGTGATCTGGTGCAGTTTTCACTGTAAAACAAAAACTAGAGATTTTTGTTCAGTCTTTTTATTTATTTATTTTTAACACCATAACCTTCACATGTTCTTAATGCCTGAGTAAAATCACATTTGACCTAGCATGTCGAGGGAAGCTTCAAAAAGCAATAGGAGAAAACTTGCCTTTAAAATAATTTGCATAAAAACCTGGCTTCGCCAACTGAAAAAAGTTAACGCACTGAAGCTGCTCAAATTTGCAAACTAAAAAAAAAGTGCAGTCCCTTGGAGTCCAAAAAGAACGAGAAAAAAAAAAAAAAAAAAAAAAAAACAGCATCTTATTTTATTTATGAAAATAAAAAATTATGACAATTTTATAATAATAAATAGTACTG
>JARVGV010001587.1:6607458-6618490 GCA_031762435.1 Hypsolebias longignatus | reverse complement strand
TAAAACTGGACAATGTGTCAGCCTCATGGACAGAAACTGGAAGATGGTTCCACAAGAGAGGAGCCTGAGAACTGAAACATCTTCCTCCCATTCTGCTTCTTGAAACTCTAGGAACCACAAGTAAACCTGCAGTCTGAGAGTGAAGTGCTCTGTTAGGAAAATATGGAACAACAATATCACAAATACAAGATGGAGCTAGGTTGTTGGGAGCTTTGTAGGTTAGAAGCAACATTTTGAATTAAATTCTGGACTTGACAGTGAGCCAGTGGAGAGAAGCTAAAACTGGAGAGACACGATCTCTCCCACTAACTCCAGTTAAGATTCTGGCAGCAGCAGAAACAAAAGCCCAAGCGGCAAGTTTGGTTTGTTCTAAGGAATATCTGGCCAAGAAAAAAGGTCATACGACAACAAAATATGTTTATAAAGATATTTTCCAAAGAGAAAAATAGCCCGGAGTCAAAGAAAACACACATCAGAGAGAGCGACTAAGAGTTCACAGGTATGCGAGTGCATTTCTACGGGGCATCTTGAAATAGCAGCTGTGCAGCAGTTAACAATAGATTATGTTTGCGTTTCCACTTGTGTTGTCTGTATCTACAGTAAACTGCCTCTGGTAAAGATGGGTAAACAAGAAAACGGAGGCTCTGCATCAGCTCTGAGCAGCACATTTTGCTCTTGCAGATTATCATTAGTCTCACTAGCGAAGAAGAGCAAGAGTCTTATGGAATAAATTCAACGCACAAAGAAGAGCAACATATATCGTGCTGGCATGAGCTGCTTTTATTTATTCAGGCACCAAACAGGGTCATCGTCCCAATCTTCAAACGTGATAGAAGTTAACACTTGCAGCACTTCTACAATTCCTCATGAACACAGCGCTCTATTTATGATTAATGACTTTACCGGCGGGGCCAAGATAAGAGCTCAATTAGCTGTGTGGGCAAGGACCTTGACTCTATCTCCAATGACTAATCCCATAGTTTTTGTTATGATTAGCTAAAGCAGAATGTTAATCTTGACTTCTGAGTGCCTGACATTGGCCAAAACACAAGCTGTTCATTAGCACTTGAAAATGAACTTGTGCTGTTAAGTGACACATCTCAGCGCTGCGTTACAGCGACAACATGAATGTTCCATCGCTCAATCGCTGCTCCTCGTGTGCTCGGGCAATATCGGTGGCAACAGTCATTGGCAGGAAATTACATTAAGTCTTTTAAGTGAGATGAATTCATCCACCTTGTTAATATTTCAGCAAGAGCTGTCTCTGGAGAGTCCCCATGCGCAGCAAGTCCACTCATCCTGCCGGGTGCGGCAGGTGTGTGTGCGAGTTCGGTGAAGGGTTGTGTTGCCACCTGCATGACTGAAACGCTGTAAGTCTTTCAAAATATATTTTTAAAGCTGCAGTGTTCAGGGAGATGTGCTGAAGGCTCCACTCTCTGCAGAATAACAGTGTATCTGGACGTTTCATAACAAATCTCTTGGGAATTTACCAGTTGTATGCTAAAAATAGCCAAATTACAGTTTGATGCTTTTCAGATCAAAAACTGGGCATCTTTTAATTTGAAAATGCAATTATTTACGTAGAAAATACATCAACAAGCATTAATAAACACTAGTGCTGTCAAATGTCCTTTGTGAAGAAACCTTCCAGAGAAGGATTTACAGCAATATTTACTAGTGCTCAAATAAATATATTAAAAAAAAAAAAAAAAAAATCCACAGTGAAACCCATCTTGTATGATGCTGCACTTTGTAGCACTCACTCTCTGCAGGGGGAAAACGTAACGCACCATCTGTTCCTCAAATCCCAACCAACAAACAACCAACATACAGACCAGCAGACGGTCCAGGAAAGAATCGCATGAAAAAAAAAAAAAAAAAAAAAAAAAAAAAAGGAAACTGCCACACATAAGCTAAATATGGAAGGAAGCATTCATCAAATGCTTGGACCTGATCAGGAGGATGGGCTGACACCGCTCACCAGGAAAGGATGTAAATTGAGGCCGACGCTGCAAAGGAGCTGCCTGCAAGGAGAGTGATTCTCGATAGCAAGGAGCTGGAAGAGAGGTAACCCACAGGGTGCATGAGAAAGAAGAAGGGCGTCAACGCTGTTTGATAAGGAAAAGGCAGGGGAGAATACTGAAGGGTGGTTAGGGCATTTAAAGATATTGCCTGAAACAACAGAGACCTGGGGGTGTGCAGTGAACGTGTGAAGAGAAACAGAAAAGGCAGGAGAACAAAAAGAGGGTGAAGATTTTTGTGACGCACTTTCTAATTGGAGCTGCCAGAATTAAAAACAGTTAACTCTTCAAACCAGTGGTTTTGCCATTAGCATTTTGAGCTTTTTTTTTTTGGTGCAGGATATTAATGCAGCTGATCTGGTACAAACAAAGTTCTGAGTCCAAAATCTGTAAACACAGAAGTCCTGTATTACATGCAAACAATGGTTAGTGTTTGCAGGTAGAACAGGAAGGAGAAGATACCTGGACTGTCTATGGAGATGCTTGACAGGGTTAAGCTTGCCCCCTAGTGTTCAACTCTTCTTAAACAGAACAGCACAGCCCTACTGGGAACCTTTTACTGTCTAGGTAACATTTAAAGATTACCAGTCAGGCTGTACTGATGTATGATATGGCTACAAAATATTTTGCCACAGTTTTTTTTTTTTTAATACTTTAAAAATGTGTCTTTATATAAATATCTAAAATTATGCTGCTGTCTCATTTGAAGCAAGTAATTCCCACCACAAATGAATAGATGGACAGATGGTTAGAGGAAAAAAACAGAAGGATGGATAGATAAAAGGGCAGATCTGATCTAATGGATGTGAATATTTTCTGTAATTTGATTCATATGTTGATAAATTATAGCTCAGAAAAAGACCATGTATAAAAAAATGTGATACTTTGTGTGTGTTGGGGGGAGGAGTGGTTTAAAAAAATAAATAAAATAAAAAAAGATCCAATTCAATGAAAAGTTGACAGCTTCATGACTAAATGCTTATGTTTATTATAACAACAACAATAAATGTGTATTTATAGCACCTTCCAACAATGCCTTGCATTGACCAAAGTGCTTTACAAGATTAAACAAATAAAAATGGCAACAAAATAAATAAATTAATAAATAAATCAGTGCAAATTAAAAACACAAACACAGCAAAAGGAGGTAGATGAGATAAAATATAAAAAATAAAAAATAAATAAAAATAAAATATTAAAAGTTAAACATGAAAAGCCCATTCAAATAAATAGGTTTTCAGTTTGGCTTTGAACAGAACCAGATCAGAGACGGCACGCAGCTCATAGGGAAGAAGAGTATTCCAAGTTGTTGGGTCTACAACCGAAAAAGGATCGGTCCCCCTCATTGTTTGCACCTTGAGCAAGGCACCTCCAGCAGATATTGACAGGCAGACCGTAAAGCTCTGCTGGGTTGGTGGACTTTCAAAAGTTCTGAAAGGTAGGGGTGGTGCAAGGCCATTCAAAGCTTTAAAACCAGCAGCATTAACTGTATCCTGAACTGGGAGCCAGTGCAAAGCTGAACGGACAGGAGTGACATGTTTGTATATTTATGTGTTAGTCAACAAGCGCGCGGCAGAGTTTTGTACAAACTGTAAACAGGAGATAGTTGAACAACAAAGTCAGTTCCACATTAAAAGAGACATATTATGTGAAATATCACACAATAAATAAATAAATCCATTAAAACAATCTCCCTCCACACAACCTTTAAATTGTCAATTTTGTATTGCTGGAAGCAGATTTGATTAAATGAAGTGTGATGATTCAACAGTAAAATGCCATCATTGGGCTGGAGAAGTGAGGAAAACATTTCAAAACCTTTCACATTGGACTCTTTTGGACCAAGAAATGACAAAGTTGTTTAATAGGAATGAAAATGAAACGAGATGGTGCAAAATTAACGTGACTCAACTGGCTCAGTAAAGTTAAATGGACCAACACCTCATTATGAAGCACTGAAGTTTAATGGAACAAACACTAACATTGTACAAAGTGTGTATCATACATCATCATGTCAGTGAAACATTTTCAGTTCTCCTTGCATTTTTGTTCGCAGCTGTCAGGTGTTTCAGAAACGTGCAGCTCTGTGTTCTCTTCTTATAGCAAGAGCTTAAATGTTATTGTGTAGCATTTCTCAGTCAGATCACAATTCTAGCTTCTCTTACAGCTGAAAGATGCATGTGGATTAGAGCAGTGCTGGATTGAGAAGAAAATGCTCCAATATTTGGCATGTGAAAGGGTCAGCGCCGATGAAAGCGACAGTTTTGACGAAAAAGCGTAGCGACCTGCTTGTGGAGATGGAGCGTCCAATAAGCCTGTCTACTTCCTCTGCAACGCCCCTTCAATAAAAGTAAGGACATTTTCTTTTCTATGCTGTTTCTACCTTGTTGTGTACCTTGTTGTACAGTAAATACTGCACAGGTATGTGTTTTTAGATGAATGTGTAGGGTACACTGTGTTAGCTAACCGTTTGTAAATAAAGTTCTGTGCATGTTTATGGACCAGTTTGTACGCGTGTTCAGTCGTTAGCATACATTTTCCGTCTTACGTCGAAAAACCGGGTTTACGACGGAGCGTTGAATGCGTTTGCGACACGTCAATTTTCGAGTTACGAACGGGCGTAGGAACGGAACTCGTTCGTAAGTCGGGGACTACCTGTACCTCCATATGTAAAGAGACAGAAAAGGATGAGGCGTAAGTGGTGGGGGAGTGATGGCGCAGAAGTTAGATAGGCAGGTGAGCAGAAAGTCACAGGTTCAACTCTTGGTACCATCAACATCAAAAAGTGGGTGGAAAAGGTAAACCTGCTTCCACCTCATTTGCACCCCTCTGGGCCCCTGAGCCCTTAACCCCCACCATCTGTTCCCAAAAACAGGTCTCTTTTGAAAATGAGTTCTTGTGACTCAGACTACATGTATAAATAAAGGGTAAAAAAAAAAAAAAAAAATTAAAAATAAGACTGGAAATTCATGAAAAAAACAACAAAAAAAGGATCTTTACATAAAAAAGGTCATAAAATGAAACAGATATTTCCTCACAAAAATGAACTTCTTAGACCATTTCCTACATTTCCCCCCTCACTTGAGAGCTTGTTCCTCAGTAGAAACATTTGGTGGACCGAGAATTGGACATGAGGGTTACGACCTCCAGTACAGTGCGGTCTCTACTCCAGAAGGATATTACATGGACAAGATAAGCAACTGCCCTTTATAAGTGAAGAGGCCTATTACATGAGGTTGGACAGTTTTCCATTTGCAGGCCGCCCTCAGATGCAGCCAGCAGAGCTCAGGATTGAAAATGCAAAGCCATCACTTTATTGGAAGGAGAGAGAGAGACTTTGTGGATTAGTACTTATTCTGCATTTTCTTTCCCTAAAATGAGGCACAAAGCAGGGATAAGCAAGCAACGACAGGAAATCCGCTTGTACATTTGAGTGTGCTATCAGGCCTGTTTGTATTTAAAATAGTTTCCTGTTCCATGCATGTGACCATAAAAGCATCTTTGAGAAGCTTGCAGGATTGACCAGCAGCACTACTGGCCATAGACTAGGTCCAATAGTGGAAGTGAAGAAAGCTAAGACATTAATGAATTCTTATGTTAAATGCAATTTATCTTATTTTTACTTGAGTATTTTCTGTTATATAATCCACTCCAAAACCAACCATCTGTTAGTTCTTCCCTAATCCTAAGGACATACCCCACTAGAAGAACTTCTCTGATGGGACCTTACACTTAAATCAAAACTTTGAAGATCAGACCTGAAGTCACCATTCAGAGTCTATTCCCTAAGAAACTCACATTCTTGAGAGCGTAGAGACTTGACACACTCCCCTAAAAGAAGTCGATTAGGTATCTGCTCATCAGGAGAGCTTGACAGCCTGAAAGATGAGATCGCATCAATCATGTGGACTCCAGTAACCGCTCTGTGGCTCAGAAGGAATAAGGAGTGCAGCCTGGATGTTCCATAAATAGGCACAGATGAAGCCATCTAGAGACAATTTCCAATTTGGAGAGGCTTTTTTTTTTTTTTTTTTTTACTTGTTTGCATTGTACTTATTCTTTGTCAGAATTCCAGAAATACATCTTACATTTAATTTACTCTGACTCTTAAATATAATTATAAAAACAACATGTCCGAGAGCTTTGCCCGGAGCCCTTGAGGAGCAGGAAACAACCTGCAGTTGTACCCACACCGAGTGAAAATGCACTGACAGGTGCACGGCCGTGCAGCAGGGAAAATGTGACGGTGTAAAAGTGCTTGTGTTTGCAGCTGACATTAAACTTAAATAAATAAATAAATAAATAAATAAAGGATCTACACACAATAAGACTTTGTTTGCATTTCTCTTCCTCTTGGCTCAGCTGAGTCATCTGTTTTTGGTGCCCATGTAAATTACAAATAAATGTACTGAAAAAATGTGCAATATCTAAATTAACCATTTATTTTAATGTGCAAAAGTTTCAGACATGAAGAGAAACGCTTAAAACGTTAATTCACTAGTTTTCAGCAACTTTTGTGTGAGGTTTGACTTTTGATATCTGTTTATTTTCAGGGCGGCATGAACTGCAGTTTCTCAGCGAGAAGGTTGCCGGTTCCAATCCTGGCTGGGGCCCTTTCTGGGTGGAGTTTGCATGTTCTCCCTGCACATATGTGGGTTTTCTCCAGGTACTCCAGTTTCCATCCATTATCTTTACCCGCTTCTTCCTTTTTGGGTCACTGGTGCCAATGTCCAACCATCACTGTGCAAGAGGCTGGGACACCTGGACAAGTCTCCAGTCCATCACAGAGACACAGAGACAAACAACCATTCACTCTCTCACTCACAACTGGGGACAATTTAGAGTCACCAATCAGCCTAACATGCATGTTTCTGGTCTGTGGGAGGAAACCGGAGTACCCGGAGAAAACTCATGCATGCACGGAGAGAGCATGCAAACTCCACCCAGAAAGATCTCCAGCCAGGATTTGATCCGGCGGCCTTCTCACTGAGAAGCAACAGCTCCACCAACTGACCCAATGCGCCACCCCGATTTCCTCCCACAGAAAAAATATGCATGTTAGATTGGTAACTCTAAATTGTCCCTAGGTGTGAGTGAGAGAGTGATTGGTTGTTTGTCTCTATGTGTCCCTGTGATGGACTTGCGACCCGTCCAGGGTGCACCCCGCCCCTCGTACAGTGATTGCTGGACATGGGCACCGGTGACCCCTGTGACTAAAATGGAAGAAGTGGGTAAAAGATAATGGATGGATGGATGGATGGATAAGTCAATGAGAAACAAGTCAAGATAAGAAAAAAAAAATCTGGGTGGAGTTTGCATGTTCTCTCCGTGCATGCATGGAATTTTGCAGAGTAATCCGGTTTCCTCCCACAGACCAAAAAGTCCAACAGTCAGAACCAGAGGACCTGACTCAGATAACCATTTTTTTAACCATATTTTATTTTTGCCCATCCTTTAAGAAACCAAAGTAATTTCAGTTTATTCTGAAAAACGCTAAATGTGCACGTCTGATATTATAAACTATAAAACTAATTCTGCTCGCCTCAGTTTTGAAGAAAATAAAATCGGTGCTGAAGTGAAAAACTAAATGTTTGATAAACCAACCAGGGCATTAGGCTCTCCAGGTCTGCTCATCAACACAACTATAATGTCTGCAGCCAGTGTCTTCAAGCTGCTTTTATTCTCCTGAGGACTTCTGGAGTTTATTTTGAAACATTTCTGGTTGCGGTGTGAATGTAGCCTACTCCAACACGGGTCCCATGTCACCTGCTGACATGCTTTTGTGTTAAGAGCTGCATTCTGACATTTTCTTTCCAACGTCCAACCCTGCGTTCAACACTGTACTTTTATTTCCACCACAAGTCAAATGTAATATTTCCACACTGCAATAGCTGTGCAAATGTATAGATAAATTAATAAAATATTTCCTTATGTGGCGAGCTATTTTTTTTACAGTTTCAGATAAGATCCCAAGGTGGAACATTTGACAGATTGCAGCCTGGAGCTAGTTAAAAAAAGCATGTCATAATAAATTTACTGTCTGGATTTTAAGTTAAATTAAACTAATTTACCCATTTGATGTCACTACTGTATATGAATACTATCAAATCAAAATAACCACCATTAAAGATATGCGAGATATGTGGGCAATAATGTTATTGGCTCTGTGTGCACCTGTCTGTTACAGTCAAGTCAATTTTATATATAAAGCACATTTAAAAACAGCAGCTGTTACCAAAGTGCTTAATAAAAATCAAATGGCATTAATTTAAAGCAAAAATACTGTAATAATTAAAAGCGTCAAATGAAAAACAAATAAACAATAATATTTCAGATAAATTACAATTGAGTTAAAAGTCAGAGAAAGCAGGTGATTTTTTTTTTAATTTTTTTTTATAGATTTAAAAACAGGAAGTAAAATGGGCCTGTCTGATGTTGGGGGGCAGATTGTTCCAAAGCCGGGACTGAAAAAGTTCGATCTCCTCTGAACTTCAGCCTCGTTTTTGGCAAAACCAAAATCAGATGATCTCAGAACCTGAGAGGGAACATAAGGTAGGTCAGAGAGATATGAAGGTGCAAGGCCATTTTGGCACTTAAAGGTCAACAGGAGAATTTTTAAAAATCAATACGTACAGGGAGCCGGTGAAGGGAGGACAAAACTGGTGAAATATGCCCAAACCTACTAGTTCCTGTTAAGAGCAGAGCTGCAGTATTTTGAATGAGCTGGGGATGTAAAAGGGAGACCTGACCGACCCCAACATAGAACGTGTTACAATAGTCTAGTCGGGTTGTAATGCATTGACTAGTACTCCAGTTTCAGGATGCATTAAAATGAAACTCTTAGAAATTAACCATTAAATGCATAATTGTCAATCCATTTCAAAATGGCTGCCCCAACTAATCAAACTTTTTTTTTTTAAAAAGCACAGCATTACTACAACTTTGTCAATGTTATAGACAACAAACTAAAATCTATAGTAGCTGAGAGTGATCTGTGTCACACTGAACACCAATAGATCACACAAGAACTTTGTTTAAAACGTAGGCATGTGATATATGCATTCCATTGTGGACAACTGGATGTTTTAGTTGTGCATTCAAACAAAATAAAATAAAGATTTCCATGTTGGTCTTCTCTATGATTTATATAAGATAATACTGTACCAGTGTAATACAAACAGAAAGTATTGTCTTAAAGACGTGATTGATGGCCGTTATTTCCGAGTATCTCAACTGGCCAAATGGTTCTTTCCAAATGTATTTGTGTATTTATTTTAAAAACACAATCTCTGCCTCTTCTCTAAGCTGATAGTAGCATCAATCATCTGTTTTCATCACCTCTTCTCAGACAGATAACTCATCTGAGTGGCTCCTCGAGTACTCACTGTAGTACAGTGTGCGGCTAATGGCATAAATATACCGCAGACGCCGTGCCATTTATCTTTTTACTACCATAATTTCTAAGTCAATTAGCCCAGTCAATATGTTGCGTCACTTATTGCTCACATTATAGCATAGGTAAATTAATTCTATGCTGCTCAGACACCTCTGTCAGGTTCACACCAAGGTAAAAGGCGGCCGGGTGAAATATTGACGGAAAACACCTCAGGTTGGTGATTCATGAGCGTTTCAGTGGTGAATTTATATTAAAGCAGGGACACTGTGGAGGAGGTGAAAAGTGAAATTTAAAGCTGGAGTAAAGCCTCCTTATGCAAAGCAGAAAACGAGGGACCAGAATGCAGAGGATAGTGTTAGTATTCATGCTTGCGCTCTTTTTTCCATGCGTTTTCTCCGTTCCCAGGGTTCTTCACTGCTGTCTGATCTTCTGCGCTATCACCAATCCTGCTATATCGTTTCCCAAGGTCCTTTCTTCCGTGTTTTATTTAAAACACGCAATGCCAGTGACAGGAAGGAATAAGCCGAAATCTTACTTTTGAAAAAACCCATGAGGCTGTTGACACTCGAGTCTTCTGCTGCCGAGCAAGGCAGAGGAGGAACAAGGACGTACGCTCGAACCAAGGGGACATGTTTGAAAGTTGCTGCATTTTTTTTAACATGTAAAGTAATGCATGGGGATTTTTATTTTTTTTTTTCAAACCAACAAAAAAATAAAACTGCTGAAAAGGAAAAACAGGTCATTGAAATGTATAAATATGGGCTGGTGTGTAGGTGAGAAAGAGGATTTTGTATTTCAGTCACCAGATGTTTTGTAGTGTGGTGGAGTTCAACCAGAATAATAATAAAAAATAAAAACAAATTTAAACACACACACACACACACACATACATACACACGTATATGGGGGAGTGGTGCTGCAGAGGTTGGAGAAAGTGAGCCTGTGATCGGAAGTGCACCAGTTCAACTCCCTGATCAGACAACATCAAAATGAGAGTAGGGAAGGTGAAGCACCTACACCCGTTTCCAACCCTCATTCTGGGCCCTTGAGTAAAGCTGTTAACCCACACCATCTGCTCCCCTGGGTGCCCTATAGATGGCAGCTCTCTGCTCCACACAGAGGTATGTGGCAGTTTGGTGGTCTGTGGTTGTGTCAAGAAGGGCATCCAGCGTAACTACAACTGCCAAGTCTTCAGTCTTCGAGTTAGTTCACTATGATGACTCCCAGGGGCGATTCTACAGTCTGCCCTTCAGAAGTACACAGCCCCCCCAGTGCTGACAATGGCTCTTGGCTTGAACAGTGCAGTGACCATTGGCATCAGAAGCATTTGTAATGTGGCACCTTAAGACTGCCATTATTTATTCCATATTTATTAAATATTTTGGCGAATTTAAAGTTTGAGAACTGACTTTCCTTAAAAAATCCTAATGATGGTTTCTACATTTTTCAGGGATGCCGAGCTAAAATTTAGGGGTGTTTGAGCGCCCTGAAAAAGAGGCTAAAGTTGCCACTGGCAACCCCTGAGGATTTTATATACATTACAGGTAGTCCCCGAGTTACGAACGGGTTCCGGACCTAAGAACCGTTCGTAGGTTGATTCTGCCGTAACTCGGAG
>JARVGV010001587.1:6550644-6561150 GCA_031762435.1 Hypsolebias longignatus | reverse complement strand
TAAACACGTTTTTTCAATGTAAAACAACTTCGAACGGCCGTATTAGTGTTTTTAAATGTGTTTCCAAGCAGTTAGTTGACAAAATACCCTAAAAAAATGAAAAAAAAATAATAAAATAAAATGCTGCATAAAAAAGGCAGCGAACGGCGCAATGACGTCACTAGGGGCAGAGTCGTAAGTACGGAGCGCCGTAAGTAGAGACCGCCGTAAGTCGAGGACCACCTGTACTCACATTACTGTAATTAAGTCGATTTTGGGGTACATGTACTTTTATGAGTACATATTTATTTCAAGTGTATAATTGTATTCATACTTATGTACAATTCAGACCATGTAATCTACTTCATTACTTTTAAAATCAGAAGTCGCTACAGAGTATGTCCGCAATTTTAATAAATATTCAAACCGTTCATCTGCATCTTTGTAGCCAACAAGGCTCTCAGATCGCAAACGCGACACTTACCTATGATTAAAAAAGGACAACTCTGTAGAGTCAAGAGTCATTTATGGACCAAAGAGTTGGAGAAAAAGCCAAAATGGAGACAGAGGACAACACTGTGAACGGAGATAATGATGAGGTAAAGGCTGAGGACGAGTGCCTGTGGTCGTACCTGGAGGAAGGTTTCATGTGCAGAGGGTGAAAAGGAGACAGGTCCAGAAGCAAACAGTGTTTTACCTGTACGGTGATATCAGCTTACAAGACTTCATCATCTAATCTCAAAAAACATATTGTGGTATACAAGGTTTTACACCTGCATGATATTACTGTTTTATTGCTTGTATGTGTGGGTTATTATGTTGGTTAACTAAGCAAAGATAGATCTTGTCACTGCCATTGGTTTGCCTGGTACTAAAATAAGAAGGAACATCTGAGTGTCTGAGAAATGATCATTGAATGTAGCTGTTATATACAGTAAATCAAATTGAATAACCTATTGACAACACAACAAAACATTAATAGGTTAAAAAGTAATTAATACTTTGAGTAGTTTTTGATGAGTAGTTTGTACTTTTACTTAAGTATTTTATAACTCCAGTACTTTTACTTGTAGTTGAGTACAATTTAAGCAGTGTAATAGTACTTGTACTTGATTACCACCCGTTTCAAATATTATTAGCCATTAAATGGCCGTTATTAGTTGTTATCATCCCCATATGTAGGTGTCAGACTGCCCCTCCTGTACCTCCTAGTGGGTTTAAAGGTACGTTGTTAGCGATGATAATTGCTTCATATGGTTAGGTTTTGAGTAAACGGTCTGGTGGTTAGGTTTAGTGTCTTGGTTAGATTTAGGCACAAGAGCAAGGGGGTTAAGTTTAGGGTTGGTCCTCTGGATCAGGTGTAAGTTTAGGTTTAGGAAAAGAGTTACATGAGCTGAAAAAAAAAGACTCTTTCTGGTTTACCCCCATGCGACGCTGCCTATTATCAGTGATAATAACGATAACTTATTTTTAAACCAACTAGGAGGTAGGTGGGACAGTCTCACCGCTACATATGGGGATGATAACTAATAATGACTATTTAATGGGCTGATAACATCTGAAGCCGCTCTGAGTTCACATTTTCTCTACTCTTTCCACCTCTGTTGTTCTCTCAGCTGTAGTAAAGTAGTCCCTCATTTATCATGAGTGATCCGTGCCCTGAACCCCTGTGATAAGTGAAAAACCATGAAGTAGGAATAGTAGTACAAGTATTAAGTAGTAGATTAATATACAGTACTCTAAACGCTCTAAAATAGCACAGAATGTCATGATTTCAGCTCACTGCCTAATCTGCAATCAGCCACATGCAAGCGCTCTTGGCCACGCCCACTTCTCGCTCTGCACGGAGAACAGCTGCAGCAGGAAGCTTATCCTGCAGTACGGGCCGCACAAAGGTGCAACAGGTGCTAAATAATTAAAAATAATTTATTTTCAATAACATGCCGATCATGCGGCTCATCCATCAACAGGCCAATTGTGTGTCATGTCCAATCTTATTTTGAAAAACCACGATAGCGTGAGCCCACGATAAATGAACTGTGAAGTAGCGACAGACTACTGTACTAACAAAATTATCATTTTTACTTTGAAAGAAACTTTGCTGACATTTCGCATCAGTGTCTTCCCAGGTGTATAAAACTTTTCCTATAGATTTTTTCAGCATCTTTTCAGAATCTGTGCCACAGACATAAAGCCTGACCTGTATGACAGAGAGATAACCTGTTGTCTAGTTATTTTTGTGACAATGGACGACATAGGAGAGGGAAGTGACAACTTGCTTTTCATGGATGGCAACAACTCTTGCAATGCATTCTGGGCTTGGGAGACGTGGAAGATATGATGTCTGTTGCCTCCGTGTTAGTTTTCCTCTTGTGTGCCATTCGAAGATCAATGCAATATTGTCTGGCACGCAAAACAAATTTGCTCTTTGACACCAAAGGGAAACGATGGCAAAGTCTGATATCCTCTATTGATGTTGCATTTTCAATAAACTCTGCTTTAGATACTATGACATGCACGTATTTTTACATGTGTGGTCATGCCCAGTGCAGAAACCAGCACACCGCTGGATAAGAAAAAAGACCAACATGGTGATGCTCCACTGCCAACAGCTGTATTTTACCAGGGTGAAAGGTTTTGCAGCAGATTGTCAAATAACCTGGGGGAAGGGCAAATGAGAAGTGTGTTTGTATGTGAGAGCGTGTGGATAATGTGACTGGCTGGCAGGAAAAGTTGCGTAACACAAAACACAAGCGGGTGGCGGTGTCCAGCCGTGAGCGCAGAGGGATTAATAGAAACACACCCTGCAGATATCTGGGTTAATTAAAACTGTTTTAGTGGGATTGGTGACCTACCCAGTAAGAAGCAAAGAAATGCTGCCTCCATCTGTTTCAGCAACGATAAAGCTCAAGTCCTCAGACAGAGACTCAGCTTAGTGCATTAGCATAAAATGAATTCAAGCCAGATTGTGCTGTTTGTGGAAATGTTTGGCAGTTGAATTGGTGAGTGCACTCTGCAGACGCAGTCGTTATAAAATTTAAATGATCAATCTATGAAATTAGTTTAACCTTTTGTACAAGAGCGTTAATGTGGTTTTCTTTCAAATGACTGTACTATTGTAACACTATTAGAGACTTTTCACATTTAATATGTTCTGGTAACTGCTGATCAGTTACGTAGCTCATCGTGGACTTTTAATTTATTTGAAAAACAGATTAAACATATTTTTTTATTGGATTATTGTCCAGACTTTGACTTGACTATTTTACTGGCAAGTCTAATTTGGACAAAATAGTAATTGCTGTTTGAGTGCTTGAATGTATTTCTTTGCAAATTATGATTCAGTTTCTATATAATATTATCTAGATTTAGTCTGGAGTTTGTTCATTAATTAAAAATAATTTTGCCCTGCTCCACTCAGGCAGGAGGTTGAGGAGCATTAAGTGTAGAACCACTAGACTGAGGAACAGTTTCCACCCTGAAGATGTTAGAGTCATGAATCTCTAACCAGGAAAACTGCTGTAATGCCACCTTAACTGGCGATATGTCACTTTATCCATGCTGCTGATTTCTTGCAAGGGCTATTCCACCGGCGCCCTGCAAGCCTGAAATGACCTGCAGGTGACTTCAATCCAGCCCACTTCATAGGGGTTCTGGGTTTGGGTTATGTTTATTGCATTTATGATGCTATGCAATAAAATAAACAAATTCAAAAGGTAACAATGGTAAAACTTGTTTAATTTACATAGGGACTTTAATCGCTAGATGTCCGGCCCCTGAGCTGCTGGCTCTCGGAAACTGTGGCCCCTGAGCAGTTTAGTTGAATATCCCTGATTTAAGCTGCTGTATTCATACCAATCAACTCACTACAGACTCATGTTCAGGCTGCTGTTTCATACGCCGTACTACACTATATTATTACTGATTAGCTTGTATCTTAGATTCTGTTTCCTTTTATACTTTGTTTTTGCTATGTTTTGGGTGTAACTGGGACCTTGAGTACACAGTTTTATTCCACTTCATGTACCACATGTGATGCGAACGACAGTAAAGAAAATTGAAACTTGAACTTGTTGTTTCATCAAAATTGGAAATTCATTGATCCTAAATCCATCAAAAAATAAAACTAAAAGCTCTATTCTGCTATGAGAGCCACCACAGACAAGAAACAATGTCAAGTATTTTTTTTATCCGCATTATTTTTTCTTCCATTTCATATTGTCTTGTGAGTGGTTTGATGACTGTTTCCTAACCGTGATTAGCCAACAGCCATGGAGTTTATCTCACTTCTAACATACAAAGCTCTCAACAACCTAGTTCCATCTTATATTACAGATCTTATTGTTCCATATTTTCCTAACGGAACACTTTGCTCTCAAACTGCAGGTTTACTTGTGGTTCCTAGCATTTCCAAAAACCAAATGGGAGGAAGATCTTTCAGTTATCAGGCTCCTCTCTTGTGGAATCAACAAGGTTCTGTCCATGAGGCTGACACATTGTCCAGTTTTAAGTTTAGGCTCAAGACTTTCCGTTTTGATAAATCCTATAGTTAGGGTTGGCTTTGGTTTCCTGAGCCACCCATTATTTATGATGCTATAGGCTTAGCCTACTGGAGGACAAACTGACCACATATCCACAAATTAATAGTTTGTATTTGTAATTATTTCTATAGCAATGTGGTTTTTGTCTTTCCTCCTATAGAGAGTACACCTGGACCTGCCATTCTGTGTCCATTTCTCCTTCCTGTCCTCTCAAACCCAGCTGTTCTAAGCAGATGGCCGCTTGTCCTGAGCCTGGTTCTGCTGGACGTGTCTTCCTGTTAGGAGGAAGCTTGTCCTTTCCACTGTCTTCTTTGTGCTTGGAAGACCGAGATGAAAAGATGGCAATGCAATCTGCTGGCTTCTTTACATAGATAACTTCACTAATTGGCTTTTTCATGTGTGTGAATGTGCAGTGCCCTGAGACAACTTCTATTGTGACTTGGTGCTATTGAAATAAACTGAAGTGAATTGAAGGTCATCATCGGTTTCGCTGTCAGCTGCAACTTTACTCTGTGCTCCATGTGCATGTTTGTGTTTTCTCCAGATGCTCTGGTTTCCTCCCACAGTTCAGAAATATCCACATCAAGGTATAATTTGAATTGTCAACAGGCTCAAAATACTGTATGTGCATGTAAGGATGACTGTCTTCCATGTCTTTGTGTTGTCCCTGTTATGGACATTCACCCATTATCTGCTGGGTGCGCTGCCAGTTCCCTCTTTTCTTAAGAGCAATAGATTTTTCGTTGCAGCTCTTCCATCCACCTCCTGATGATACACTAACGTTAACTTAAGCTGGGATGATGTCACCTTGGGTTGCTCTGCATCATAAATGCCTGAAAGACATCTCGGACTTGTAAAATAAAGAACGCCATGGACTTGGAGTCTCATTCTGTGTGTCATTCTAGC
Organism: Hypsolebias longignatus; assembly: GCA_031762435.1. NCBI lineage: Eukaryota > Metazoa > Chordata > Actinopteri > Cyprinodontiformes > Rivulidae > Hypsolebias > Hypsolebias longignatus. The sequence goes on along the minus strand of JARVGV010001587.1, from coordinate 6,555,724 downwards.
TGTGATTATAAGAGTCAAAGGTTTGTTTTAATTTCTTTATTGTCCAGACTAATCATCCCCAGCATGCGAACGTATGGAGAGTCTCAGAAATGACAGTTCTACATATTTTGCCCTTTTTTTTTCAATGTGTTTTAAAGATAAAATAGTTTACACTTTCTTAACTGAACAGAAATGCTTAAAGGTTATACAGAAGTAAATTTGCTCCATAATTGAGAATTACGTCATAGGTTAAATGACTCAGTCAGGTTTTGCAATTTAAATATGGATGTGATTAAAGCCTTAATTGAACATTTATTCAAAATAACTTACTTTCACTTTATTTCCAATTAAAGCCAAGCAGTATTCTCAATGAGCTGAACAAACATCAAGTTTTATTTAGTAGATCTCTATTTTTTCTTTTTTTTTTCTTTCTTTAAATTAGTGTGGTCATTCAATGAGTTTTAAAACCAGTGAACCATTTCCCCCTTTCACTTTTACATACATTTTAAAATGTTCCAGGTCTTTTATGTTTAGTTTTTCCCTCCGTTTCTTAGGTTAACTTTTGCCTTCTTTCAAAACATCAGAGCACGGCTGGGATCATGATCTACAACTGAAAAGCAGAGTGATGGAAATGACTGTATTGCCGTGTTCACAAAGTTCACAGAACTTTGGTCACCACTGTTTTGCAGTAACTGATGAAAATGTGTTGAAAAACAGAATGGATTGATAGATGAGAAGAAAATGTTCAGATATGCACTAAGTCAACATTATGGAGCACATTAGGAAGGTAATGTGTTGCATGTGCTGAAAAGTGGCTTTATTTATCTGAATCTGCCTCTGTGTCCAACAGTCAAGAGTAGAAATATGATGGATTGTGGATTCAGCCTCGGATGAATTTCAATTTTACAAGCAGGCGTACGCATATATCAGCTGGATTTCTTTCTCACACATGCCACATTGCCTTCCCTCCCCCCAGTCATTTTCTCTGTCCTTCAGGTTGGTTTGCTTCTCCCTGTATATCTCAGCTTCCTCTCCTTTCTCACATGCACCCCCCTCTCTCTTACATTTCAACACTCACATTGTTTCCTCCATGTCCGTCTCTTACTGATCTTTATCCTCCTGAGCATGTCTTGGAGGCAGATTTCTGCAGCCAGTCAGGCAGATGTGCCACCACAGGCACACTTTGGTTAACTCGCTATATGTGTGTTTTGAGGTGTTCCAGGGACCTCTGGCCTCCAAGGTGCCAGTTTTCGGCTGCATCAGGGATCGCACATGATAAACATGCATTCACATTTGCACATACTTAGGAAAAGCTTACAACCCATCACTGATATTTTGGAATAATCACCACATCTAATTTTTCTCTACTGACCATAGGCACAAGTCAAGGAACACCTGTTGGATTTACCTGGTTGGGTTTTTGTCGTACCATATTTTTTGCTGTATAAGTCACAGCTTTTTGCATAAAGTAGCATACCTGCGACTTACAAAAAGGAGCAACATATTTATGTGTATTTTCCCATATTTATAACCACATTTTTGGCTGAGATCTGACAATTTCATTCATTCTGACATGGACAATATTGAACACTGCCAATTTTAGCCACTAGAGGGCCCTCTACTAATATGGCAAGCCAAATGTCTCATTAATAGGTAAAAGTGGCTATTAATGAGACACTTGGCTTTCCATACCAAGCCACCTTTGTCTCGCGCTGGAACTCCTGAGGCAAACGTCAAATCAGCTGCATTTCACCATGCCGCCCAGGCGAAATGCAGCTGATTTGACCATTAACGTGCATTTATTAAGTAATTTGACCATTAAAGTGCATTTATTAAGTAAAAGTTCAACTGAGACACACCTTTGCTATAATTATGAGCAAACATATGTTTTTAGGTGCTGATCTTGTTATATTGTTGTTAAAGTCCTCTCATGCACGCTAACACGGCCATTTGGCAGTCAATTGATTTTTGGCACAACACTGGCCCACGTTTCTGGATTGTTAGCGGTGACGCATAATAGATGCACCTTATACAGTAAAGCAATGTATTTATGTTTGTTTATTTATTTATTTATTTATTTCACTTTATTAGACATATTTGGACCAATGTGACTTATACGGTGGTGCGATGTGTACGGTGGAAAGTACGTTAGCTCCGGTGTCATTATACTTACTACATGACTGCTTCCATTTAATATTTCTCTTTTCATCAGCTTTTAAGAGACCACAGAGATGATTCAATATCCTTTCTGCAATGCAGTTTGCACATCACATTAATGCAATCCATTTCCAATTTTCTACCAGCGCTTTTAGTTACGGTGCAGTAGGAAAATTTGTTCCCCCCAGATAAATCATGGTTTGTTCGTGTACATGTATATTATAGACCAAAATAAATACAATTTAAGAACATTAAATAAGTTTACGAAAAAGTAGCTGGTACTTAAGTAAAGCAATGAAAAAGGGAGTATGTGGTTCAACAAATGGTTGGTTGAACATTTTCTTACATTTCTCATATGAACTTGTGCAATATGTTCAGTATTTAAAGTAAAACTGCGTAGCAGTTGCGGGAAATGTATAACTACATCTAGTTTCATGGAGAAAACTACTTTTCCTCCGTCTATTCCCTTTCACAGCCACAGTCAGCGGGTAAGCCTCGTTTGGTACTAGCTGCTCCCACGCTCTGAATCCTGTATGCAAAGCGTGCTCAGCTTCTGGAAAGCACGAAGCTGTACACACACGCCGGGTGATGTCTGCTCACTTTCCAGTAATACTTTTTGGAACTGCATAATTTAGAGGCTGGTGAAGGTGAGCTTTAATTCTGACAAATAACTAGCAGAAGCAGCAATTGCACTCTGGAGTTCTGTTAAAGTCCGGCCAACCGGAGTGTAAAGAAAAGAAGAAGGAAAAAACATGCTGGGAAATAAAGCAGCAATTTACATGTGGCGCAGAGGTTAGTAGAAAACAAAAGTGTGGCAGCAGCGGTCTTGGGCATTCAAGAAACTATACACACTCAACACAAGTTCCTGTTTTTTGTGTGTGTCTGTGTGCACAGCTGCCCAAGGCTACACTGATTTGAGCAAGTAGTCTACTTTCTTTTCCCCACCTGAGTGATAGCATGAATTAATTATGCATGCAGCTGGAATATAAACAACAATGTACATCCAGAAACCTGCAGATGAAGGGTGGGACAAAGTGTCCAGCTTGGACTAATCACTATTGATGCAGATTCACTTTCATTTAGCAGCCGGATGACTGGCTGACTGCTCAGAAGGGGAGCGCTGCATTCAAACACCCACAGGCTGGTTTTCGTGTCCTATCGAACCAATCGAGGTGACAGTAGACTCGTGTGGGCCACCGCTGAAACCTTTGTGGAGTCTCCGGTGAAATGTGGTCCACTTCTACCACACTCATCCTTCCTCCACTTCAAAGCAGTAACAGATTAAAGCCCGTCACATCAGCATTAAACCACTTCTGGGTCAAATAACAGAAGCAGCCCTGGACAGAGCTCATTTTCAGGTTAATTCTGCTACATTCCAGTTGTGCAGGAAGACTCGGAGTATTTAATTTGTCTTTTTTTTCTCTGGAGGATAGGAAGAAGAGCAGGAGAAAGTGTCCATAATTCTAGGGAATATTTACAGTGAGGTACTTTTCTGCTGGTGTTGTTATGCTAATGCTTCACATGATTCCACTGGGCTGCATAATCATTAATATTCATGACTCTAGCTATGTTTGATCTTCTTTAACCCTTTAAAGTGCTGTAAAATGTTCTTCCATCACAGGATTTAAGTGCCAACTGTCCAGTTGACTGATCCGTTTTCTCAATGTGTGCTCATTTTGACGACACGCAGCCAACTTCAGCTGTTGCTTTGGGTACGATGCGCAGGGCTGAACATTTCCTGTGCACCAGAGCATGAAAACATGTACTGGTTCTAACCACATTTAGTTCACAGAAACATCCCCAGTGTGAGTGTTTCATACAGGTGTGAAGCCAGCAGTGTGACGAGGACGGCAGTCTGAAAGTGCTGCAGAGGGTTTCTGCATGCAAAGTGTGAAACAAAACTGGATCTTTTGTGCTGCAAGCAAAGAGCCTCATCCAGCACATGAACCCAAAACCAGCACATCTAATATGTGAGCGTGTGTTTAAAAAGCACAGAACACCTAACTGTGTGAACGCTGAGTCAGCATTCACATTACTGTTTTGCTGTTAAATTGTTCTCTAATATTCTTCTGCTAATCATGCCTTTTTGAAATGGATCACCTTCCTTCCCTACTTTGTTCTATTTTATCCGTTCATATCAAACCGTTCTTCTCGTTCAGAAGATGGGCGGTTTGACTTTTGATTTTTGAAAATGTATGCTTTTCAAAGTATTTACCTCATTTCAAACCTTTTCCCAGGTGAAATATACTGAACAAACATTGTTCGCTTTGTCATCTGCTTCAGCGTACAATGGTTTGCTTTTTTTTTTTTTTTTTTTTTTTGTCTTAGTGCCTTTTGGCTTTTTAGCACAGTTTTTGTTTTAAGCTTGCCTTTTGCCACTTTCTCCTACTGTTTTGACACGTTTAGTTTGCATGTAGCTTTTAAAAAATAAAAATAAAACATTTTTACTAAGTGTTTTTCCACTTTCATCAATCAGTTTAACTTTTTTTATTTTTAGTTTGGGTGTTATTGCACATTTTAATTTTTAGCAAACATTTGAAAGATTTTAGCTTATGTCATGCTGATTTTAGCTAATAATTTTTAGTATTTAATGGTCATTTTGCATCTTTTAGCTAGCAATTCATTTTTTTTAGTTACAGTTAAAGCTACTTTTATGTTTTAGCTATAGTTTTGCTGCCTTCATCTTTTAGTTGATGTTTTGCTAACATCTTACTACTGTGATTTCTGCATATAAGTCACAGTTTTTTGCATAAATTAGCATGCCTGCAACTTATACAGCGAAGTGACGTATTCCATATTTACAACACAATTTTTGGCTGAGATCTGATGATTTCCTTCATTCTGACATGGAAAATATTTAACACTACCAACAAAAAAGGTTGAATCATGTCATCTGGACGAAGTCCAGATGACATGATTCAACCTTTTTTGTTGTTATATACCT
>JARVGV010001587.1:6470756-6481420 GCA_031762435.1 Hypsolebias longignatus | reverse complement strand
TGGGTTAAATGCAGAGACTAATTTTGTCCTTGTATGGAAACATACATTGATGACATTGTGTGACATTATTATTATTATTATTATCAATGTAGCAAACAGGATGAGATACTAGCTGGTCTTCAAATTATCCCATAATCATCCACGACCTGTGGAAGAAATGTACGCTGAATGCGTTATAATCTGTACCACAAAACCAATTCCCCAAAAGACTGCACAAACAGTTCAGCGTTGAACGTCCTTCTTTACAATAAATGATCACCAGTTTGACATACAAGTATGTTTTAATCCATAAAATGAAGATGAGAAAACAATTGTTTTGTGGACAATGCACATCACAGATTTTCCTCTTTGCTCTTCGGGGGCTTTAGGTGTGGCCACTGCAAAGGCCAGCAGCCCTGCAAGGTGACAGAGGGACGCTGCGTCACCTGCGAAAGAGGCTGGAACGGGACACGATGCGATCAGCTCTGCTCCAAAGGCTTCTTTGGCGAAAACTGCCAGGAAGTGTGTCCCGCCTGCAAGGACGGTCACCACTGTGACCCCATCCAGGGCAAATGTTCTCACTGTAATCCTGGCTGGATTGGGGACAGGTAAAAAAAAAAAAAAAAAAAACTATTTGATCAGAACGTTTGAAGCATGGACAGAATGATTCAATGTCAGACCCCATAATAACTTTTGAACGCTCATACTGCCTTTCTATTTTTAAATTACCTTGAATTATGACTTTAACTACAGGCGTCTTTCTATATGTGGCAGGTGTGAGGTGCGCTGTCCCAATGGCACGTATGGCGAGAACTGTGAAAACAACTGTAGTCACTGTTTTAACGGCATCTGCCATGTTGTCACCGGAGAGTGCCTTTGTGACCCAGGCTTTTATGGCCCCTAGTAAGTCGCAAGACTTTTTTTTTTTAAGCATCTTTATCCCCTTGTCAGATTAACAGTATCCAATAAAGAAGGATTGAATGCTTTCATATTACGTTTGTCACAGTCCTACAAATCTTAGAAACCAGAGAAATACTTTTACAGCTCGAGGACTCTATACTTTCTTAAACTCATCACAGAAAACAAGAACAGAGACTTTACCCACACATTTGCTTTCTTTCATGTGCCACCTGCAATACATTAAACACAAGCTGCCTTTGTCTCTCTTTCCTACTCAAGCTGCAACATGACCTGTCAGCCTGGCCAGTATGGAGTCAACTGCAACCAAACCTGCCCCTGCCATACCAAGAACTGTGATCCGGTGTCTGGTGCCTGCCATCTCCGTAAGAAAGACCTTTCTTATAAGCGACCTTAGGAAGAAAGTGATAAAAGCAGCTTTCGATTATAAACTGATCACAAAGTCTGAGAGGGAGTTATAGCTCGCCGTGCTGCAGAAACCAAAATATCTGAGGGTTTGTCGTACACGACAGCAGTTGTCATTGTGTATCAATTGAATAACAGCTGGCTGCACAAGCCAAGTAGCAACAAATACAACTATTCAGGTCAATGTGTCTAGTGGGAGACTTAGGGGCCCTGACAGCATTTCCAGACCAAAACCGGTGTCCTTTTTATGGCTGTGTTTGTTGGCTCTATTCCTGTCCAGCCGGAGCAGGGGGGAAATGAAGGAAGGAAGGAAGAAGAAATGAAAAGGGGGGATAGAGAAATGGAAAGAAAAAGAAATAACTAAAATGTAGGCAGAGTAAAGAAAAAAAGAAGTCAGTGGTTTAGCTGGAGCTAAAAGCACACGGAAACGGCTGGGATACTGGCCAGCAGACATGATAAATGGTGGCAGGCTGGTCAGTGATATCACAGGCCCTTGTCACTCTTGCATCACCCCCTTTTCAAAATCAACAATTAAAACGTACCACGCCCAATATTTACAAGATACCACCGACCGAAATATATTCTCCACATTTTTTCATTCTCATCTGCCCTTGCAGGCACAAAATACTCTATAGTTATGCAATACAGTATTTTTTATTACATTTGGGGTGTATCCCACTTGGAAACGGGAGGGGTGTTAATAAATCATTGGGGATTTATGATGATAGGCATTTAATAAAAAGGGACTGAAAGGAGGAAAGTCATTGAAGAGAAATAGTGGTCTATGCCCAGTTTAAAAAAAATAAATAAAAGCTTTGCTTTGACTTAGTCCCATTCTTCTGATCATTTGAATGCAGTTTTATTTCTAATCCATCAACAACTTCTAAATGCTATAGTTTTTACAGTTAGCTAGGATAAAGAGAGACCCTAATTTATTTATTTCTTTTGAAAATGGCATACCCTGCACACATGTGGCACACCCAGTATCCCCTGCATTTTATCTTTCAGAGCCCAACCAGCGGATGGGTGTGATCGCAGCTGGCTCGCTGGTCTCCTTCTTACTGATTGTCTTTCTTTCACTGCTGGGCTGCTGCTGCCTCTGCCAACTCAAAGACAAGCACAAGTGAGTGAAAGACAAGAGCCATATGGAAAATGAATACACATTTATATCATTGAATGAATACATTATTTTAATCCAAGCATTTCGTTTGCACGCTGACCTGACTGTGTGGTTGTGGCAGAATGCAAGGCCTTTTGTGGGGGGTTCTATGGAGGCAGACAGCTAGGTCTTAAATGCCTCCTTTGAATGATTCATTTTTGGATTTCCATGCCATCATCCCCTTTGCAGTGCTAACCAAGACAGTTCCACCAGCAACAAAAAAGCCAAGCGGATTTTGTGTGGACGATTCAGCAGAATCAGCACCAAACTTCCCCGTATTCCACTGAAGCGACAGAAACTGCCCAAAGTAGTCGGTAAGCCCCTAAACTTCTCTCGCATCTCACTGCGTCACTGCCAGAGGCGATATTTCACATTTTATGTGCTTTTACAACGCAGAAGTTGACTCATTTGTTGGTTTTTGTAACATTTAAATGTTTCCAGCTTTGCGCAGACAATGGCAGCAATAAATGGCCGTCAGTGTGAGCGTTTTCCCTCGGTGCTACGTTTGACTGCTGTGTAGAAGATGGATAGGGTTGAAAAGGGTACGGTGGCTGCCAGGCGAGAACGGGGTTTCATTTGAAAGGAATGCACTGGTTTTTAGACCCCCTTATTATTCTTGGCACTTTTGAAATCCATGTGTTCATATTATTACAACCCTAAACCCTAAACTTTTCTTCTCATTTTCTTTCCCTTTTTCCATCTTTTTTTTTTCCTCCTTCAACACATTTTTCTTTGCTAAAAAGGAGGGCGTGTTATTAAATGATGGCAAGTGGTTGTTGGGGGGCCCATCTGGTGAGTGACACTATCAAAGGCCACACTGTTTGGGTAAACACTGCCGCTCCATGCGGAGGTCTCGTGGCGTGTGTGACAGATCTGTCTGCGACCGCAGACTTTTTTTTACATTTTTTTTATTGTAAACAGAAATGATAGGCTGATCTTTAAAACCTCACTGCAACAGTTTGCCATGTTTGTTTGTTCTACTTGCTCAGAATTCAGAAATACTTTTAGAATAGACTTTCACTGCTGGATATTCTTTAAATGCTGGATTTTTACATGAGCCCATCTTACATTCTTTACCAAAACTGTAACAATGAAATGCAGCTCTGACAGCACATGAATGGCAAAACAATAGATTGCAATCTTCTGCATGAATATTGAACATTAGCATGACTTTTCTAAATTTTGAAGACAGCATTTTGTCTTTTTTAACATAGAAATATATTAAACTATGAAAATGTTTGGATTTGCTAAGCTATAATAATAATAATAATAATATATTTTATTTGTAGGCACATTTCTTGGCACTCAAGGTCACCTTAAATTGCCAATCATAAAAACAAACAATATTACACACACAGTAAAAACAAGTAAAACAGAATTAAAATAAGACAATGCAGTTGCAATCACAGTGCGTAGGCTACTTTAATATCTATAGCAGATACAATGTGATTTGTTCCACTGACAGAAAACTCTAAAGTTTATTAATAACTAAGCAACAAATCCATTAACCAGTCCTTTTGAATGCTTCTCAAAAGCAAAGATTTATATGTTGTCTTTGTCGACCTCAAGGCGTCTTTTCTCCGTAAAATTTTCAACCCTGTCCAATATTTTTAATTCCTAAAGATTAATTGACTATCCAGTGACACAGAGCCAAATAATATTTCTCTTTGCTTGAGTACTGCAAACTTCAATGCATGTGAATGTAAAAAATATATATATAAAACTTTATGTTTATTGTTGTGGAAAAAGTTACTGAACGTCAGTACTGTACTTGTGTTTTATTTGAGGACTCTGAATGAGTGATTCTTCTTATTTCCACCTTATGTTTTGAGCCATAATATGTGTTTTATGTCAGGTAATTCATCTCTTGAATATAGCTCTTGTCAACCTTATGTAAAATATTAAAGTGATGTTCTTCACTGCCAAAATAAATACCATGTTTATGGCTTTTCCTTAGCCATATGCAACAAGACCATTAGTCAAACTTATAGTTGCAAACCAAAGTTTAACTCATTGCACAACTTTTCTCTCTGCTCTCATCTTTCTAGTCCAAGGTTTTGCATCTATGTTTTCTTTTGGGCTGCCCACAGTAGCATGATCTGGCAACATTCAGAAACTAACTCTGTCAGGAGCTCAGCGGTCCTGAACGCATGCATTCCAGAGGGGCCCAATGGGGCTGGAAACAGGAAGTGGTCAAATTTACTTCAGCTAGTGTCAGAGCTGTGATTTATTCACACCAGGGTCAGCGTCAATAAATGTGGCAAACCGAAACTGAAGGATGAAAATGGGTCAGCAGAATATGTTTACTCCCGTTAGTTCCAGATGCAATCCAGGCAAACTATTGTCACTTTTTCCCCACTTGGCCAAACTAAGGCTGTTTGCTTGAAGTTTAGCATTCCGGTTTAAGTGTATTTATTCCACGCCCCGCATATTCATGGCTGTCCAGCATTCCTTGCATCCTCTGTGTCTAAATGGTTCCTTGTGAATCGGTGCTATGAGCAGCACCATCTGTTTTTTTCATCTTTATTTACCCAAGAGAAGTTGGCTCGAGTTTGCAAATGTTTTCTCAGCAGCGCTCAGAATGAAGCTGTGAGCTACGTAATGGAGTGGAAAAAAAAAATGTTCTCACACTCAAAAGTCAAATGGGAATGCATCGTTTTAAAAGGAGGACGGTAGATTAAGTTTTAATAGCTTAATATTTTAAAAGTGACAACTTAATAGGAACTGGTTCTTGATCTCCAGGCTATGATGTCACTCAGGGCAGTGTTTGTTTTAGACTCTGCATAGGCCATAACTTATTTATTCTTGTACTACTGGTATGTTTTCCCAGTTTCCACATTTCCAAAGCGCCATCAGGTATCTGTAAGAGTTTTCTTGCTGCCCTTTACCTCTCAGACTGTTTTCTACTACAGTACCGCAGAGCAACTGAGGCGTTGGTCTCTGCAGCTGTGCCCAGTCAATAATGCCCTGTTGTGTGTAGGCTTTCTCACAGCGAGGGATCACAGTGGCGTCGAGTCTGCACTGCAATCTGCCCCACTAAACTCACAGTCTGGAGGACGTAGCTTTCAAGGGCAGTTGTTCTTCGCCATTGCGTGCATGTAATGCGTTACCACATGCATGTACCGTTACAACTTTGTGTGTAAAAAAAAAAAAAAAAAAAAAAAAAAAAAAAAGCTTGTGTTTTATTGTTGTTGAATAGCACTGATAACTTTGCATAGGTTAGTTGTTCCACATTCCTAAACAGAAAATCTTTCCGTTTGTCTGCTGCTGAATGAACACCACACACAAATAGAAATAAAAACACACCACATGCCCTCATATTCATTAAGGTTTTACCATATTACTAGTTTGGCATTCTTTTGTATTTCTATACAATACACTCAGGCATCAAGTTTACACGTCTGGCTAATAAACTATTTTGTATTTGATAAAATATGTACTATTCTATGTTTCTTACGGCTGCTTCCTTTTGCAGTGATTGACACAGTGAGCAAACTACTGTTTAACAATGTATATAGTAGTTAGGGCTGAACAATATGAATAATATAAACCTTTATCATGATATATTTCTCAATTTCGGTCGATAACGATATAATTCCAATATCGATATAAATAATATAAAAGCCTCCGAAAATCTGTGCAAACTGTACAAATAAATTAATGTTCACATTTAATTTGCATTTAGCCTTAAAATAAATTTGAAATCTCCATCAAATAAACATAAAAAGTCTCAACTTTGTCAATATTAATAGTTTGAACTTTAAACAATAACATAACCCAACCCGTGCTTCGTGGGTTTCTCTTTTGATACAGCTGGGGGGGGGGGGGGGGGGGGTGTTGTTTCAGGGACACATTGGCTCAATTTGTTGTGCTTCAACTTCTGACTCTCACCATATTGTATCGCGTGGAAACTCTTCAGATGATGGAACAAGTTCGATGTGTTCCCACCGCTAGTTGGAACGACTCTCCGGCACATTTTGCAGCACACTTACATAGCCTAACCACTTCCACACTGTCAAATTAGTATTTCCTCTTATCAGTTATGTCATCTGCCTTCTCTTCACTTATAAAAGCTTGTTCAGTCACATTCTGACGGTCATGGGCACTCATTTTGAAGCGTAAACTTACTGCGCAGTGGATATTAGCCTAGCCTAGTCCGCTACCGCTGACTCCTTCGAGCGGTGGTGTACGTTGCCACGCACTTACGTTGTTGTGTTGTGGCTTTTTCTGTTTGACTTTAAGCTGAAGCAGCGGCTTCAACCCAACAGAAAAAGAAATGTGTCATCGTAATGTACACTGCCTGACCAAAAAAAAAAAGTTGCCACCAAAAAAAAAAAAAAGGTCACAGTAATATTTTGTTGGACCGCCTTTAGCTTTGATTACAACATGCATTCACTGTGGCATTTTTTTCCAATAAGTTTCTGATGTTACAAAATATATTTCCATCCAGTGTTGCAATAATTTTTCACCAAGATTTTGCATTGACTATTACAGACTCTGACCACTGCGCAAAGCCTTCTCCAACACATCCCAAAAATTCTCAATGGGGTGAAGGTCTGGACTCTGTGGTGGCCAATCTGTGTGTGAAAATGATGTCTCGTGCTCTCACAACCACTCTTTCACAATTCGAGCTCTATGAATCCTAGCATTGTCATCTTGGAATATGCCCGTGCAGTCAGGGAAGAAAAAAAATCTATTGATGGAATAATCTGGTCATTCAATATATTCAGGTCGTCAGCTGAACTCATTCTTTGAGCACATACAGTTGCTGAACCTTGACCTGACCAACTGCAGCAACCCCAGATCATAACACTGCCCCCACAGGCTTGTACAGTAGGCATGATGATTTCACCTGCCTCTCTTCTTACCCTGATGTCACTGTAGAACAGGGTAAATCTGGACTCATCAGACCGCATGACCTTTTTACATTGCTCCACAGTCCGATCTTTATGCTCCCTAGCAAATTGAAGCCTTTTTTCCCCCAGTTAGCTTCACTGATTACTGGTTTTCTTAAGGCTACACAGCTGTTCAGTCCCAATCCCTTGAGTTCTCTTCACATTGTGCATGTGGAAATGCTCTTACTTTCACTATTAATCACAGCCCTGAGTGCTACTGTTGTTTTTCTTTGATTTGATTTCACCAAATGTTTAAGTGATCGCCGATCACGATCATCATTTTTCCGGCCACATTTCTTCCTTGAAGACGATGGGTCCCCACTATACTTCCAGTTTTTAATAATGTGTTGGACAGTTCTTAACTCAGTTTTAGTAGTTTCTTCAATCTCCTTAGATGTTTTCGCTGCTTGATGCCAGTGAGTTGACCCTTCTCAAACAGACTGACATCTTTTCCACGACCCCGCGATGTGTCTTTCAACATCGTTGTTTAAGAAATGAGAACTCATTGCACCAGTTGGATTTAAACAACTTGTTGCCAGCTGAAAGATAATCGCCCATGCAGTAATTGTCCAATAGGAGGCTCGTACTTATTTGCTTAGTTAATAAATCCTGTCCTTTAAAAAGAAAGAAAGGTTAAACATGGTTTTAATTTGACTCCAAACTAAGACTGCACGAGCCCTTTGATAGAAAGAAAAAGTACAAAAATGAAACATTTCAGAAAGGCACTGTGGAAAAACCTGCAAGATACTGTATTTATTTTGTGCCATGTCTCAGAGTCTTTGTCTCAGATTCACTCCTTCATGCCTGCAGCGGACCCTTGGATGACAGCTCGGTTATGAGGGGGAGGGACTGGACAAGAAGAATATTCTATAAAACTAACTTGTCTGGTCCAGAGAGTTGGAGCAGGTCAGGGTTTGGCATGGATGAGAACACTGATAAGAGTGTAATCTGGTGTTTTGTATGTTCTGTAAATCTGGACTGTTCTCCAAAGCTTTGGTCTGTTCTGGGAATTTCCTTTTTTTTTTTTCCACGATAGGCGTCATATTCTGTTTATCCTCAAAGTCTCCTTGTTATGCTCTGTAGGTGAGTTTTGCTGCCGCGTCAGCGCTTTTGTTTGTTTTTAATAATACTATTCAGTCATTCCTGAGTTCTCTGAGTCCTGCCTGCATTTTGGATTCAAACAAAACGCAGATCATGACAGCCAGAGTTTAAAAACTGAGATCATCTTATGATGAGACGGAGAGAAAATTATTTTAGTCAAATTTTGAAAATAAAAAAATGTGCAATCTCATGCAAAATATCCATATCTCATATGATCTGTTTGTAATTGGAACATATATTGTACATTACTCTCAGCTACTACCACACCAAGTTTTAGCTCTATCTGTAAAATTGGCCATTTTTGTTCTCTTTGCTGTGCCGGACTATATTGAGTTATCTTCAAGATTCAACCAAACGTGCACGTCAACCCACAGGTTATTTTGTTGAGAATTTCATTAAAATCCATTCAATAGGTTAAATTATTTCGATAAAAGACTGGCACAGGCAAACATGCACCGAGGGCAGAAACACTATCACTGCACCTTAGTGGTAGGCACCTACTTTTTGTTGTAATAATATCAAAAGGACATTCAAGAGCAAGTTGCTACAAAGTTATTGTTAATTTAGAGGCTCAGTCTGATACATGTAATTTGCTTGGTGTTGTTTAAACCTGTATTCTTGTAAATATTAAAGCAGAATGGATAATTATGGGCTCTCGGTAACGAGTTAAACATATTTGCACTAACCGTCTAGGTAAATTGTCAGGAGACCAACGGTGGTGTTTGCCACTCCTTATTATAAACCCCACGCTGCATACAGATGACCACATTGTGAACCACGCAGCGCGCTCTGAGAATTAATATCTGTGCATTCTGCAGCATTGTTTTCTGCAGCGGGGTTATCAGTCCCATCAGGCCAACGTTTTCCCACAGCGAGAAACTGATGAAAGAGTCGCTTCAAACAGCAACAGCTGATAAAAATGGACATACAGTATTTCTTATCCATCATAGATGGACAAATAAGCTTCATTGATTAAAAAAAAGGCTAATATTTTTAGCAATTTCTTCATTTTCTGTTATTGTTATGGGTTGGAACTGTTAAAATGCTGGTTTCAAGTTTATCTTATAAATAACGACTGTAAGCAGAAGTGCAGATGAGCAGGGTGTTCAAGATGAGATATGGCAGAACACAATCATTGCACATCTTCAGAAAATGGATCCCAACTTGTTTTTACTTAATCCCTTCAAAGCACCAGCCTCCAAAATAGTTTAACACATTGACTCCATCTTGTTTTTTTCTCCCATAACTGTTGTTATATCCTATAAAACTTCAGCACAGAGAAAAGTGAACAGTCTGAGGCTTTGAGCACAAAACGCTGCAGCGATTATTGCGTTGTCCTAGAAAAAGACATTAACCCAGACAAGACGCACAGACATGATTGACAGCGCAGGAGATGGTTAATCACTACACTTCAAAGAACTCAGTTTATTTTTCCTGAAAAGCATAAAGTTCCATTCAAGTCGACCATGGAGGTCAAAGCCAACTGGATTATTTTAGTGATCTTTGGAAGCCATTTGATTCTATCGGTGCTGAATCATCCAGGAGCACGAGACAAACATCTGTTCAATGTGTTGTTGTTGCTCTTTATTTATTTGTGTGAATGCCGATTCAGCATTAACCCTTTTGTTTTCCTCTTTATAACTTTTCTGTACTTTTTTGGCATCTAAGTACTTCAGCATATTTTAGAAATCCTTATCATTCAGATATGAAATGTTCAGTTAATTTAGGAAATAAGCACTGTGACTTTTAGTTTGAATACTTTTTATACTTTAACATTTTAGTTTCATGGAAATGACGGGATTTCAAATGTTTAGGGTTGTATTAGCATTTAGAATTGTGCTACTTTTAACTTTTCTTTTGATACTTTTGGCAGGTGTTCTGCTACTGTTAGCATTTAGCTAGCTTTTTAGTTCGTTAAGCATAGTTTATATCAGCTTTTAGCTATTTTGTGTTAAACTTCAGCCTTTAAAAAAAACTGAACTGACTGACAGTTCAGTTGCTCAAATACTTTAACTCAGTTTGAACTTCTTATGCAGCTTTCAGTGAAATCATTCTCTCCTCAGAGTTCACAATTTATTTTTGGAGAAAATACGATTTCTATAACAACAAAAAAGGTTGAATCATGTCATGTGGACTTCGTTTTTTTGTTAAAAAGAAACGTTTCGCCCCTCATCCAAGGGGCTTTGTCAATCTGAGGCCTAGCCATC
>JARVGV010001587.1:6285044-6300084 GCA_031762435.1 Hypsolebias longignatus | reverse complement strand
TTTTATTTATATATTTATTCTTTTGTGTATTATTTCATTTATATATTTATTCTTTTATTTATATATTTATTCTTTTGTGTATTATTTCATTTATATATTTATTATTTTATTTATTATTTTGACAGTTTTGGTCCTCCATAGGTTTTGTGCTTGCCATCTAAAGAACTTATTTATGGTGTTAGAAGACTATTGACCTGTTCTGTGCAAAATTACTTCAGCTGTAGGAGATAATGACTATTTTACTGTACAAGCAGCTCATTCGCAGCCATATGGAGGACTTTGGAAAGAGGACTTAAATCTGTGTTGTGACATGACCTTTTTCTTTAAGCCTGAATTTCTGATTTTCTTTGCAGCTTGATGAGGCTTGTTAATATGCTTGGGATCATCAGCTTACGATAAAGTTCACTTCCAGTTCAAGTTTAACTTTCAGGTAGATAACCCCACATCATATGTGAGCATTTTTTGATACAATCTATAATTTAGAGCTGGAACTGTGACTGCAAGTTCATCCCACAGCAAAGCAAGTCCAATTAATAACTTTTCCTCACCATGCTTCACAGGTGAGATTCTTCCACTAAAAAAATATTGTTTGGTCTAATGTTTAACGTTACGACTGAAAAGCAAAATGAGGGTCATATATATGCTAACCTGTTCACTAACTAGTAATCTTTTTTAATTGTTTCTCAACAGCAAACATTTTAGCCTGTCTCCTTTTTTTATTCATCAGCACAATCTCAATCGAACTTCAATTTTATCTGCTTCACCACCAACAGCAAAATAATTTATTTTTCTTCATTTGTTGAAATATTGAGGTGTTTATAGCCTCATTTTGGAATTAAAGCTCTGTTTTTGGGTTGAATTTAGCGTAGATGACTAGTAATTAACAAAATGACTGAAACCGGCAGGTTTCTTGCAGCTGAATAATTTATTTCAAAATGGTTTGGGCCTAAATTTGAGACTGATTGACCAAATATATTATCTTGTAGAAAATGAATGCATGGTACTTGAAATATAATGGTTTAGAATTTATTGCAGCCTGAACAGTCCTTTGACATACTGATGTTGCAAATAATGATTAATTTTCAATATACTGTGCAGCCCTCCTGTAGACTGGGAAACATAAAAAGAACCAAGTGTCTGTAAATATATGAAGTGTCTACAGGACAAACCTTATTTTTTTTATGACTGAATAGCTTTGTAAATGCTGGCAAAATGTCTGGATTGTTGCTAAGTTTAGACATTTATACAAATTGTGCAAAATTGATATCCTGAAACTGAACATGAAATATCAAAGTTCACGCTCAGTAATACAGGTAGGAAATCCAATGTTTTGTTCATCCAAAGGACTTCATCAGTCCAAGGAGCCACAACAAACTGAGTCACACAAGCAGCAAACCCACATAGTGGACCAACCAGTTTGCTGATAAGATGGTTTCTGGGGCCCACCCTCTCCCCCATGATGCACCTGTAGCCAAAGTGGTTCAAAACATCAAATTTCATGCTGAATATTCCGATGGTGGTGGTTGTTGTTGTTGTAGAGACGTTTCATCTTTCATCCAAATGACTTCTTCAGTCTGAGGAGCCACAACAAACTCAGTCCCACAAGCAGCAAACCCACACCGCTTGTGGGACTCAGTTTGTTGTGGTTCCTTGGACCAATGAAGTCCTTTGGATGAAGGATGAAACGTCTCAACAAAAAAACGAACCATCCAGACAACCTGACTGAACTTAGGTGGATTAACATGAAATAGCTACAGGGGGCTTAATAGCACCAAATAATGTTTTGTATGGACAATTAAGGAATCTGTGGTATTTCAGCTTAATTCTGTTCGTGAATTCAGTTCAGTAAACGTGCCTAATTCAAGCTGTCTTTAGCTTGAAGTTAAAGGAAAATCTCTAATTCAAAAGGACAAATCTTACCAGGTGTCTCTTAAGTTAGTATCAAACTGAATGAAGAACTTGAATATGCTGGTGAAGATTCTCAGTCATCCAGGACATGATAAAATAAAAATAAAAAAAAAAACGCTTAATACAAAAACAACTGGACTTTATTTGTAACAGAAGACGTTTCGCTCTTCATCTGAGGAGCTTTCTCACTTCAAAGAAGCAAGAGTTTGGGAGTGAGGTTTTTAAGAACTTGAATAGCTACATACAGACCACTTTCTTTAACACTCATTACATAAGTGAACAATTTAAAGCTTCAGACCTTATCATTTACAAAGTCTGTCATGCTTTCTTCTCTTGTCTTGAGCTAACGAAGGTGTGAAGTCAGAGGTGACAGGTTCTAATCATAACCAGAACTAAGAGGTGGAGGATGATATCCCATTTTCAAACGAAACGCGCTGCTGCTCCAATCACAGGCTGACGTGACTAAGATGAGCATGTGTCAGTGCAAGTGCTCTAAAATGCAGGCGGCTTGGGCCTGAGAGTGTGTGTGTCTAGATGGGTGATCATTTCTGATAAGCACTAATCCAGCTGTCACGCTTCTGACACCGACTGAACTGGGGCCCTCTCCTGACATTACGGGAGTTAATGAGAGAAAAGAAACAAGATGACAGGCAATGCGATGCACTACCTTTTTGTATTCTTCTCCCCTTGTAGCTGTGTATGGCACTAAATATTGGTTGCTGTACATTGTTATGCAATGTTTTGCTTTGAAATAAAACTCATTTCAAATACATCAAAATAAATTAAGCACATGGTAATCTAAATTGCCCCTAGGTGTGAGAGAGAGAGTGAATGATTGTTTGTCTCGTTTGTCTCAATGTGGCCCTGTGATGGACTTGCGACCCGTCCAGGGTGTACCCCGCTCCTCGCACTGTGATTGCTGGACATGGGCCCCGGTGACCCCCGTGACCCAAAATGGAAGAAGCAGGTAAAAGATGATGGATGGATGGATGGATTGCATTTTCTAATTCTTACGTAGACCTGTTTACACATTGGGGAACAAAAGTGCCAAACAATAACTAAATTACCACAACAGGCTTGATAGTATGAAACTGTCATGGGGAATGTGTATAAATGTGGTTGGTGGCACTGGACAGTGAAAGAACAGTAACACTTCTCATCTCTGGTTGGAGGAATGGTGTAGTAGACTTAGTAGGAATTCCTCTGGAGAGTATTAAAAAGATAGAAAGGGCAGCGGTAATGTGTTGTGCACTGATTCCACATGGCTGCACACAATCAGACCAGGACAATGGAAACAAAGTGTATTACAGAAGGTTCTGCTGAGCAACTTCAAGAAACCCTGTGAATGTGTGCCCCCTGTTGGCACAGGACGACCATCAAACTGAAGCTGCAGATAAAGATAAAAGCACATAAGCCAAAGCTGAAATGAATCCTCTTAAATATGCAGAGTATCTTAAATGCTTAAAGTTAAAGGTCAACTGTTTTTGTATTGTGCCTATTTAAATGCAAATAATTTAACCTTAGTATTTTTTTTACGGCAGGCCAGCTTTTAAGAATATTTTATTTTCAAGCTTTTATTAAAATTCCTTTTTGTGACATTTAGAAAATGTGTCTGTCCACCAGCCAAACTGTGATCCCAAACTCCTTGTGAGACACGTGGATGTAGAAATTTAATTTTAAGGCCAAGTTTCCAGTTTCTCCAACTAATGTTCTCCATCCTCTCACTGCTCCAGAGAAATATGGACACACTCTGTAAACAGGACCGACAGTCGCAGCGCTACAGCCAGATTTGTTGGGCTTTTTTACTAAAAGCTCAATATCCTAACATGTTTCTTACAAACATCTGTAATGCAGTAGCTCAGTAGCAGAGTGTTCATGAACAAAATAAAAGAATAATGCTGCGATTGGCTCAGCACCAACAGCAGAAACAATTCAATGAGCTTTAGAACGTGGAAGAAAAATGTGTCAGCAATTTAGCAAAATTTAAGCATTTTATGTTTTTACTTGTCCAAAACTAAATTCTCCCTTTTCTTAACTCGTTATTATATTTTGGGCAGTACGGTGGCTCAGTTGGTAGAACGGCTGCATCTCAGCGAGCAGGTCGCCGGTTCAAATCCCAATCAGGGACCTTTCTGGGTGGAGTTCGCATGTTCTCTCCGTGCATGCGTGGGTTTTCACCGAAAACTCTGGTTTCCTCGCACAGACCAAAACATGCATGTTAGACTGATTGATAGCTCTAAATTGTCCCTAGGTGAGAGAGAGAGAGAGAATGGTTGTTTGTCTCGTTTGTCTCTGTCCCTGTGATGGACTGGAGACCTGTCCAAGGTGTCCCTGTCTCTTGAACAGTGACTGCTGGATATGGGCACCAGTGAACACTGTGACCCCAAAAAGGAAGAAGCAGGTAAAGATAATGGATGGATGGATTATTATATTTTATCAGGATATAAAGACAGCACCAAACGCAGGTTAGTAATATGTTTGCTTACTTGTAGGAAGAAAAGATGCTGACTGATATCTTGTACTAGTTCCTCTTCAACACTTTCAGGGTAAAACTTTGCCAGGAAGTGAAATGTGAGCGGTTCTTCTTTTGGCACCTCTTGATCTAAAACCTATAAACCAATAAATCAAAATCTCCACAGTGAATACAGAGTTTCCTACATGTATATATTAACAACATTCAGATTAGAATGGGAATAATAAAACATGAGATTAACCTTCTTCTTCATCTTTAGCCAAGCCACAGTATCCTTTATGATGTACTGAAGCCCAAAGAACCAGGTTTCCCTCAGACCCAGGGTCCGGCACACCAAATCAAAAAGATCTTTTCCTTTCCACTTAGCCTGAAATAAAATGTTTTTCATTCCATTATTCTCATAAGAAATATGATAAGTAACCTTCTTTTGTGAAACTTGACACTTACAGAAAAACGCTAAACAGGTTACTTTTACAACGGCACCAAAATAAAATAAAAAAAGAAAAGAAATAAACTAGAAACATCCCCACACAAATCGTTTGTGAATCTTCTGATTAAAAACAACAATTTTAATGTCTTATATTAATGTATATACAACCCTGAGTCCGAAAATACTTGGACATTGTGTAAAATGTGAATAAAACAGGATGCAGTGATTTGAAGATCTAATTTGTTGTTCTACAGCCTGTATATACTTTCCAGCATTAATGGTGTTTTTTTTTCAGACACCATTAAAGCAGCAAGCTTTTGAAATGTGCACTGAGGACAGGCTGGATGATCCCTTACCTCTTTAATACAGAGGACATTGCAATTGTGCCCACCCAAAAAAAAAAAAAAAAAATCTAATTTAAATTCGTCTGACCACAAAGGCTCTCCACTTTGCCTCAGTCCATTTTAAATGAGCTTTTACCCAAACAAGATGAGTGTCAGAATGGTGTTCACCTATGGCTTCTATTGCGCTTTAACCAGTGTTTGTGGATGGATAGTGAACTATTTTAGACAATGATTTGTGGAAGTGTTCTTGAGCCCATGCAGTGACATCCAGAACCGAGTTGGACCTGTTCCAGTGAAACAATGAACTGCAAATGATAGGATATTCATAAGTTGTCAAAATTTTCAGTTCCCATGTCTCATTTTTTTTAGATGTGGTGTTGCCATCGAACTCTAAATTATATATCTAAAAAAAATGTGTTTAAACATTTTGATATGTTTACTGTGTTCTATTGTACGATTAAAAACAAAACAAACAGAATACCAAGAGCATAAAGATGGATTTTAGGCCAGTCAAAACAATAATAGTAATAATAATAATCCAAAACAAGGTAAAATGAAAGTTTACTTACTTAACTAACTTACATGTATTTGCTCAATCTTAATCATCATTCCAACACTGGAAATAGAAATCAGAAACTAACATTTTGTGGCTGTGTGTAATTACCGTCTGCTAACCTTGGAGGAGTTCCACCCTTTTTAAATACAGACATGGACTCTGCTAGTTATTCATTTCAAATATACCACCAACAACGTGATCCAGCTGAAATTATAACCTTTTTAAACTCAATCTGGAGATAGGTGCAGTTTAACAAGTTTTGGCAGGCCTGATAGCTTTGCTGCTGGCTTAAATATATCAATTACACTGCAGCAAAAACGTTAAAACTCATGTTAGTTCGTGGAGTAAAGTCACTACTTTGTTGTTATTTGCTGCCACCTAACGTCCAGGAAGTGAAATGTGCTCTCATGTGTAAACAGAGTTGTAGTTACAGGGCAATTTGGAGCCAAGCAGCTGATTAATATTTCAGTGGTGCTCGGGTAGAATCACATAATGTGTATAGATAAAGACTTTTTTTTTTAACTCACCTCGCAGCTGAACTCCATGTCTGACTCCATGGTGCAGATCCTGACTTTAAAGTTCTTGGCTTGTTTTCTCATCAGAGAGTTAAATCCCATCTTTGCTGCTAGGGCGCTTGCCATGGCGACAATAAGCTCACAGTTTTACTAAATAAAAGTACATCCGCTTTTACCTTTAAAACTGAGTAAAATGCACCCTTTTTAACCTACGACCAAAACAACAAGCTAGTTTGCATGTTGTTACACATGAGTACAGATGTGAAACATGTGACTCTTTTCAGCTGCTGTGGATATTTGTAGACAACTCTCATTCAAGTTTTAAGACTTTTTTTCTGTCATATCTGAATTGTAAACAATCTCGTACGTTACTACTAATTTACTGGGGGGACAACTCCCAGTACAAAAAAAAAAAAAAACAAAAAAAAAAACAACTTACTCTGTCATGGGCTGGATGCTAACGATAGCCAAAATGAGTTAAAATATAAGTTAGCTGAATAACGTTAGCAGCACTTTAAAAATAAGACTTACGCCTTTAAATTAACACGTCTCCGCACAGAAGTGCTTTACGATATCTAGCCGTATGAGGAATCTTTAGTCCTACGTTTTATCTCTAAAAACTTTGAACGAAAGCATCGCTAACCGCAGCTAACAACTTGTTGGCTACTTATAATAAAGTAGTGCTGCATTCGCTTACTGTTTAAAACGTAGTAATTAACGCCAACATACAAAATAAATGTTTGACTGGAACTAAAGACGCCTAAACCAAAACATATACAGTAGATAGGTTTTGTCGTGAATGCAATTTAGGTAAAAACAACATTTTGTTATGTACAAAAATCTATTGTTTTGCCACATTTAAATAACAGCTCTCCCAAAAAAATTCCTTCAGAATAAGTTTTTGCATGTAACCTGAATAGTATTCAAATCACAATATCTATTTTTAATCCTTTGTTTGTTTTTCCTATACTATACAATATATAATGCATTGTCTTTCAGTTAGATTCTGAAATTTAAATAAATAAATAGATAAAAAAAAAGCTGCAGTTCCCAGGGAACATGAAGGCAGCACTGGGTCCTTTCACTGTTCTCCGTAACTGAACTACCAATCAGACTGCAGCACCCGGTATAGTCCCCGCCCTCAGTCCGGCCCCTTGCGCCATAAGGAGGCGGGGCTGAAGCAATGAGGTAATGGGGGTAAACAGTAAAAATGGCGACGTTTGTAGCCAAAGAGGAGCAACCGAGTCTAAACGGGATTATTTCCGAGCCCCGAACACAAAAATTGACAGATCTGCCGACTGAGTTGCTTGAACATATTCTGTGCTTCCCTGTCCTCAAACATGTCGACATTTGTAACGTTTCCTGCTGCTGCAAACGGCTACACGATGTTTGCCATGGAAGGGGCAAGGTCTGGGGACATCAGTACAAACTCAGGTTCTCCACATTTTGTGACATTTTATGCCAAGTTCTCGTCTGTGGTGAATGTTTTTTGGTTTTGTCTAAAAATAACAATCTTGCCGATGGTGTTTAGGGTCCTAAAGTCATCAGTGTTTGTCGCAAAACTGCCATCCTTTTATTTTTTTTCTGCTGATGCACCAAATTTGTCCTTACGTTGTAAAGCCTCTCGTCTGCAGACATCTAAGCATGGGAACTTACGCTTTTAAGATTCTCATTGGTTAAATGTATACTATGTTGACACTGCATTAAAAACATTTTAGTTGACCTTGAATACTTAGTGTAGTCCATGAACTGCACAAGCAAGCTGATGGCTTTTTGGTTCTTTTTGCAGGAGCATGCATGATACACTGTACTGTTCTCATGATGCCCGTACATGTTTCTGAAATACCAAACCTGCTGTCTTCATCAACAGATGGCCAGGACTGCAGAGGTTTTACCGTCACAATGAGAGCTGTGACTGGCTTAGAGAGTACAAAACACGCCACAGAGTTGGTATACAGATACAGAGGACCGTGGAGTCTATCTCAAAAAGATTCTTCACAGACGTTGTAAGTCATCTGTTTAAGATTGTTGTTGTTCTCTTGTTAAATCAATCACTGATACTGCTTGAGTGAGCTGATTTGGTTTCGGCGCATGCTTGTGTAAGGAACAGTGAGTTTTCTATGGTGCAAACTAACCCAGAGATCTGTAACTCAGCCTTGCGTTGGCCAGGTGCTGGGAGACAGCTTTGCAGAGATTGAGTCACTTGGCATGCCAGAGCACTTCTGCGAAGATGAGCTCCTGTTCATTCTCAACTCTGACAAGAGGTGAGAGCAATATTATGCCTTATTACAAGAGCCCTTGCTGTCTTACACCCTGTCGTCACTGTCTTGTTCTCTATGCACCACTACAGGAAAAGCTTGACTCTCAAATACTATGCAAAGAAAATCCTTTACTTCTTGAGGCAGCAGAACATCTTGAGGAGTCTGAAGAGCTTCTTGGAGCAGCCTGCAGAGCAACAATCAGCTTTAGAAGGTGATCCGTCAGCTCTGGACATTCACTAAGTTCTGTTGTTAATGATGGTATCGACAGTATATACTAGGGGTTGAAATGACTACTCGATTCTAGTACATCTCGCAAGTTTTTTTTATTTTATTTTTTTATTTCACGTTGACTAGTCGCAGTCAGTGATTGTGTCCTGTGTCACGTGATCAGCGCCGGCCGCTGGTTACGTCAGACTGAGCTTTAGATTCAGTTTTCAACAGTAGCTGGGTTTTTAGGTGAAATCTATACTCTAGTAAGTCTATGTGTTGGCACCATTGTATGTTTCCATACAATGGTGAAATTAGTTCTCTGCATTTAACCCATTGCACCTGAGATACACCCAGGTGGAGCAGTGGGCAGCTATGAAGTCACCCAGGGAACAAATGGGGACTGGGTGTCTTTCTCAGAGACACCACGGCATGTGGGAATGGCTGGGAGTCGAACTGTGGAATTCTGATTTCAAGTTGGCTGCACTACCTCTACCCCATCTCCGCCCCAAAGCATATTTATCTGTTGTCAATATATATTTTATCTTTAATATTTTGTGTAAAGTCACAAAACCATAAAGGCAGAAATGATAAAGTACTGTGCATCCTCATAATTATTACAAAAAATCTGAAGATTCTGGCTTATTTTTTGAATGACTTCAAGGATTTTCTTAGAAATTTTACAAAAAAAAATCTTATTGGTAATTTTCCTAAACATGAGTGATTTCTGTTTGAAAAAAAAAAAAAAAAAAATTATGTTCTCCCTATAAACTACAAAAAAAAAAGGAATTTGTTTTTGTCTGATTCAGAGGTTGAATCCTCTCAGAAACTGCAGCTTACATTTGATCTTTTTCCCCTCCACTTTTTATTGCCAGCTGCAGACATTGAAAACATTCTGTTAGATCATTTACAGAATTTCTCTGTAAAATAACTTGGTTGTGTTTGTCCCTTCAGGTGCTGTGCTGGTGGATCAGTACTGTAACCCGCTGGCTGACGTCACACTGGACGGCATTTCAGTGCAAATAGATGAAATTGCAGAAAAGGTGCAGAAGATGCTGAGAATCAAAAACCCATCTCATTCCAGCCTGCGCGGTGCTAATGGTGGGTTTTTAGAACTTATTTGTGTTTTAGGTTTATTATTTTTCATGCAGAAAATATCATGTTATTAATAAATTCAAAGCGTTTAACTCTTTAACTTCCAGCAAATTAGCAGTGAATCTTTTTCAAAAAAAATGCAGTAGGCCTGTCGCGATAAACAAATCAATTAATCGCATGATAAATGAAAATTATCGACTTCATTTTCATTTATCTGCTTTATTGTTTCTTCATGTCTCTCTCTTTCTACTGAAGACACTGGATGACAAAAAGCTCAAATCCGGTGCTCTTCACTGACCCCTCCCTTTCTCTTTTCTCTTTAAAATCTCTTTTAACCATCCAAAATCGTGTTTTTGGATCGTTAAAAGCAGCTAAGCTGAGAAGCTAAGCTACAAGCTAAGCTGACAAGCCGACCTCGGGG
The DNA here is from genome assembly GCA_031762435.1 of Hypsolebias longignatus. Taxonomy (NCBI): domain Eukaryota; kingdom Metazoa; phylum Chordata; class Actinopteri; order Cyprinodontiformes; family Rivulidae; genus Hypsolebias; species Hypsolebias longignatus. Next base: position 6,289,874 of record JARVGV010001587.1, on the reverse strand, counting down.
AAAAACCCTCCGTCTTGTCGAAGCTCCAAAATTCACGGTTGAAACCCCATGCCTTCGGGTAAAACGTTTTTCCTCTGCAAAAAGAAGCTGATAACTTCTTTACTTATTTTTTTATTAAAAGCTTTGTGTGAAAAATGCTAAAGAGCTCAAACCACACCGAGCGTCCGCCATTTTGAGATTCGAAGAGGGACAGCCCATGTCACGTCAAGGGCCCTCCCTCCCATTTTTATTAAAAAGACACGCTGCTCACTCTCACTATCCATCCTGCGGTTCAAACAGTCTTATACTGCCATCCAATGGTCGAAAACAGGTACTACACTTAAAACAAATTAACCAACATTTCTTTTTAAATTTGACAGTAATGACTAATTATTGTCAAATCTCAAACAATATTATAGTTTAATGGCAATAATTTCTGAGACAATTAAGCGCCCAGCAAAATGTTTTATCGTGACAGGCCTAATCAGCAGCACTATCATGTTTTATCTTGAAAGTAAACCTCTGGGGACATTTAATTCTTGTGGATGTTGTAGATGACTGTGTCATAGAGGACTATGAGTTCCAGAGGCAGGTGTTGGGTGCCCTGAACTCTGTTTTGTATGAGCAGCTTCAGTACAAAGGCAACGAGTGTGACTACTACAACCCGCTCAATTCTTACATACATCAGGTAGGACTTCTTAAAAAAAGAAAAAGAAACATTTTTTCGAGTCTGTAACTTTTCAATAAAACCTTGAAAACAAAATTGGGAATATTTTCACCATCGTTATTGTTTTAGGTGCTACTACGGCGTACAGGGATTCCCATCAGCCTCTCTGTTCTTTACATGACTCTGGCTCGAAAGCTGGGCATCCAGTTGGAGCCTGTCAACTTCCCCAACCACTTCCTGCTGCGCTGGTGCCAAAAACCAACAGGGTGCGTATGACTGGGAAAAAGAAAATTCTGCAGCTCTTTCTGCATAATGCCAGCATGTCAGTCTGTTTATTGATATCTGCTAAAAATCAAGAAAATATCATGTTTTATATTCTTCTGTGAACTACATTAGTCCCTCGAATATTGCAGGGTTACGTTCCAGACACCACCATGACAGGTGAAAAACCACGAAGTAGGAACACTATTTATTTTAGAATTTATGTACGAGTATATATTAAGGCTTTATAAACCCTTCCCACACTCTTGCAAAGTTCTTAACAATGTTCTAAACCAGGGTTCTGCAACCTTTACAAACAAAAGCTATTTTACACCTTCAGGGCCACAACAACATGCTACAACTGTGGTTATCAACTGGTGGCCCATGGGCCACTTTAGGTTTGTTGGAAGGAGCTTTTGTGGCCACTAGGGGTGACATTATGAAGATAAAATAACTAATAATTTATATTTTTATTATTTAAGACGAAAGACCAGATTCTTTAAAGTGAGTTTTGTTTTTTGTTTTTTTTAATTAATAAAAACTATGAACTATGCAGACCTAGGTAATATTTTTAATTGTGGAAAAAATAAGTATAGAAATAAAGTTAAAGTGGGTGTGCTTTACTCCTTGTACTTGTTCCAGTATTCATATATTTGCAAAATAAATGACAAGAAAATGGCTAAAACTACAGGTAATTATTTTTTACAATTCAGATTTATGTTTGTTTTGGTCAAAGCTTGAAAGAGCCGCTGCAGAGGGACCAAAGAGCCGCATGTGGCTCTAGAGCCGCAGATTGCAGACCCCTGCTCTAAATTCTTAAACCTATGTAATTTTAACAACATACAGTATATGTACTGTACAGTACTGCAAAATTTTATAAAGGTACCATTTCTTACGACTTGTGCTGTGCACGTCGCTCCGGCATATAAGTCGCATCAGTTGAAAAATGTCTAATTAAGTGAAAAAATAAAAAGATAAATAAGTTGCATCTATTATTATGCATCACCGCTGACCACCCGGAAACGCGGGCCAGTGTTGTGCCAAAAATCGATTGGCTGCCAAATGGCGGCTGCAGAAGTGTGCAGGGGAGGAGTTTAACAAAAATTTAACAAGATTAGCATTTAGATTAATTATTTGTTTGCTCGACATTACAGCAAAGGTCTCAGTTGAACTTTTCCATGATAAACGCACTTTAATGGTCAAATCAGCTGCGTTTCGCCTGGACGCTGGAGTTCCTCTCTGCTCCGCCGACAGAGCGAGGAGGGCTTTTCACTTATTGTGGGACTTCAGGGTACAGATCTCCCACGATAAATGAAGGACTACTGTAATTTTTTTTCTGTTCATGTTTTAAGTAATAATTGCTTTGTCTTTATCTTAGAAATGTTTTTCTGATTGACTTTTCATATTAATCCAGGTTTTCCTTTTAAATGTACTTTATTTTATGCTCTGTAAAATCAGAGATTTTCTTATCTAATGGATTTAAAAAATAAAAAAAAAAAGGCTCTGACATGCAGACAAGTGCTCAGTTTTCCATATTTTCCCTAAGGCAAATTATTATTGTGGGTAAAATATTTTAAAACCTCCTTTTCCTTCTTTTTTTATTATTTTTTTTACTATGCAGCCTGCAACAGATCAAACCGTTTGTACACATGTCACAAGTATTGTGATGGTTTCTACCTGCAGGAGTGAGGACATCTATGACTTCGTTTACATCGATGCGTTTGGGAAAGGCAAGCAGCTGAAGGCGAAGGAGTGCGAGTACCTCATCGGCCACCAGGTGACGGCAGATTACTACAGCGCCATCAGCACCACAGAGGTGCTGCTCAGGATGGTGGGAAACCTGCTCAACATTGGCAAAAGAGGGTGAGATGTGTGGAGTGATAGCTGAAGGAAGGACAGATCCAAACTTCTGGCACGAGCTCTTCTGATATGACAGGAGTGATGTTTTATGTTTTTATTATTCAGTTTTAAGTCATCTTGCCATCTGACGTGATCAGAGAGTCTTGGTGCACCACAAGCAACAAACTGAATAAATAATAAGAATGCGGTCGATGTCTACTAGAATTAAACAAAAGCAGTTTCCTGTTTGAGTCACGTTCTCTGCACTGTTTTTTCTTCCAGTGAAGGCAATGAGAAATCCTACCAGCTGCTGAGAGACTCCCTGGACCTCTACCTCACCATCAACCCTGATAACGTGCAGTACTTGCTGCTGCAGGCACGCCTCTACTTCCACCTGGGAATCTGGCCAGAAAAGGTCAGGAGCCACAATCTGTTGCTTAGAAGAAATCTGCTCTTAGATGAGGCACTTGAGGTTATTTCAGTTTAATAAATCAATTTAATTTTGGTAGAAGGATGTTAGAAACGCAGCTGCCAGGAAGACGACAAAGAGGAGATATGTGGATGCAGTTAGAGAGGACGTGGAGGTAGCTGAAGTGAGGGCAGAAGACACAGATGACAGAGTGACATGGAGGAAGAGGGCTCTTTGTGGACACCCCCTGAAGAGGGAAAGCTGAAAGAAGAAGCTAAAATGATACCCCTGTTAGCATAAAACATTATGCTGATCTTTGCTCAATAGTTTTTCCGATTAACTTTACTCTGAGTTTTTAATTGTCCGAAAGGCATTCACTCAGTTGTGATCCATTTTTCTTCTGTACGTTTTTCAGCATCTTTCTCGTTCCACAGTTTTTGTGCTATTTCTACGAATCATAAATCAAAAACGTTCAGCTCTTTCAGGACATTCCTGCTATGACTTTTGGTATTGGTGCAACTTTAGCTTTTTTAAATATTTAGCCTTTTCTGCCACTTTCTTTCTCATAGAAAATGAATTGAGCTCATATTACATCCTTCAAATATTTAGATGTGTTTACAACCTTTTACTGCCTCTTGCACATTTTGTTCTGGTTCAGCTTCTTTCAGCTTCCTTGTGCAAATTTAAACTTTTTTTTTCCAGCTACTTTCAGCTAATACCAGCTGTTTTTTCAGCTAGATTTTGCTCCTATAAGATTCCTTCTGCTAATTTTACCTTATGCTCCGTTCAGCTTATTTCTGCAAATTTCAGCTTTTTCTACTATTTCAGCTACCATCCAGCTGTTTTATGTTAATTTCAACATTTTCAGCTGATTCTACATTTTTGGTACTCATTTTAAAAAAATTCAGCATAATTCAGCAAAATAATTGCTCTCTCCACTTCCTTCTTGTGATCTAAGCTTCGTTCTGCTGCTTTTTTGTTATTGTTACTCATTTCTGCTTTTTCAGATAATTTACACTTTTTGTGCTCATTTCTGCTCCTTTCAGCCTACTTGAGCAAACATGTTTTTTTCTGCTTTCTTCTTCTAATTTAAGCTTGTTCTACCTTTTCATCTACACTTTTAGCATTTTAGTTAACTTCAGCTGGTTTCAGATTAATTCAAGTTTTTCATCGTAATTCCTGCTACTTTCAGCTTAATTGACTTCTTTTTGCCAGTTTCTACTTGTCATGTTCCTTTCAGATTATTTTTTGCTAGTTTCATTTATTTCAGCTACTATTTAGCTGTTTTATGCTCAATTTTGCCTTTTCAGCTAATTACACATTTTTAGCTAATTTCAGCATTTTCCACTCCCTTCTGGTAGTTTAAGCTTGTTTCTGACTTTTCAGCTTATTTTCAGCTACTGGTACCTTTTTTTTTTTTTGCTAATTTTTGTGCTCAGTTCTGCTTAATTTAACCTAATTCAGCAAATATATATACAGTATATATTTATATATACTGTATATATGTATTTGTTTGTTCTGCTTTCTTCTGCTAATTTAGGCTTTTTCTTCCATTTCAGCTACATTTCAGAATGTTTTTTAAGCTAATTTCAGCTGTTTTTCAGCAAGTTCTTCTGCAATAAACATTCACAATGATTTTCGCAGGAAACTCAATTTCCCTAGTTACCGGTATTTT
>JARVGV010001587.1:6234457-6249532 GCA_031762435.1 Hypsolebias longignatus | reverse complement strand
CCAAAAAAAAAAAAGTTGCCGCCTGTCTAAGCAAATAGATGCGAGCCTCCTATTGGATAATTACTGCATGGGCAATTATCTTTCAGCTGGCAACAAGTTATTTAAATCCAACTGGTGCAATGAGCTGCTTCTCATTTCTTAAACAACCATGTTGAAAAACACATCGTGTGGTCGTGGAAAAGATGTTGGTCTGTTTGAGAAGGGTCAACTCACTGGCATCAAGCAGAGAAAACATCTAAGGAGATGGAAGAAACTACTAAAACTGGGTTGAGAACAACACATTATTAAAAACTGGAAGGATAATGGGGACCCATCGTCTTCAAGGAAGAAATGTGGCCAGAAAAAAATCCTGAATGATCGTGATTGGCGATCGTTTAAACATTTGGTGAAATAAAATAAATAAATAAATAAAACAGTAGCACTCAGGGCTGTGTTCAATAGTGAAAGTAAGAGCATTTCCACATGCACAATGTGAAGGGAACTCAAGAAATTGGGACTGAACAGTTGTGTAGCCTTAAGAAAACCACTAATCAGTGAGGCTAAATGGGGGAAAAAAGGCTTCAATTTGCTAGGGAGCATAAAGATCGGACTCTGGAGCAATGGAAGAAGGTCATGTGATCTGATGAGTCCAGATTGACCCTGTTCCAGAGTGATGGACACATCAGGGTAAGAAGAGAGGCAGGTGAAGAGATGCACCCATCATGTTTAGTGCCTAGTCATCAATGCAAGATCTTGGTGAAAAATGAATGCAACACTGGATGGAAATAGATGTTGTGACATTGCAGAAGATTATCAAAACAATGCCACAGTGAATGCATGTTGTAATCAAAGATAAAGGCGGTCCAACAAAATATTAGTGTGACCTTTTTTTTTTTTTTTCTTTTTTTTTGGTAGCGACTTTTTTTTAGCCAGGCAGTGTATTATCAAATTAGAAATACATATTTGCAAAAATAAAATAAAATATTGGCCACTGGCTGCCCTGATTTTTAAGTACTGGCCTTAGAATATCAAACCGTATCTCTAGTATAACCAAGTGCAGTTGGCGCAGATTCTTTATAAAATGTAAAATAAAATGTCAATTTATTAGCTGACCAATAAATCAGTCTGCCTCTTCATCGTGATGCTTTGTTTCAGTAGAAAACCCTGCAAAATAAAAAAGTACTGGTAGTAATCTTTAAATGTGTTTCTGTTTTGATGCTGCTTATTTTTTAAATCCTCAACACTGAAAAAAGGGGTGAAGTAATCGCGACGGTGTAATGACCCAAGAGGAGAAACCTCTCGACACGATCAGAGCAGGTTGTCTCCAGACTCCGTGTTCTAAGTAAAGGTTTAAGAGTCAGTTAGCAGCTCGGGCTCCTTAGAAACACAGTATTATTAGAAACAAACAGAAGCTGGTTCAGAAACAACGCCTGAGAAGAGTCAACTGAAGCGTTGTAGCAATTAGGAGTCGCACCGGGGGGACGGATTGCTGCAGTTTAAGATAGCTGTTTCAACTACAAATAAATCCCCGACAGGTTTATGACTTTCAGATCTAAAGGGACACTACATAATAGTGATCACATCGCCGTGAGACCCACTTCACAGATGAACACTTTACACTGATGAACAAACATTGATGAATGCATTTTTTTTACATAAAGTACTGATTATTTTTTGCAACGTGTATTGTGTGAGTTGCATTTCAAAAGCAGGGCGTTTCGTTTCACAATATGTTTAATTCATTTTTCAGGACAGGGTAGATGAGTGTTCATTAAATATATAATGGCCAACGCCAAAACTAGTGTCCTAACTGGTTTTCGCCCTCGCTGAACTGCATTTGAACAGAACAACAAGCATCTTTCCTTTTACCAAAACTAAATTATTTACCTCGTTGAACAGCTCGTTCTTTTCATTACGCACCTTCTGAGAGCACAAGTGACCTTGTTAACTCTAATGGAAACCTATTTTCAATTAGTGAGGTGTTTTTTTACACTGCGTCTAAAACCCTGATGCGTAGGTTTCAGGTTGTGCCAGATTGTTGCCAACATTCGTATTTATCCCCGACAAAACCTTGACACGGTTCCATGACTTCCATTAACGAACAAACACTAAACTGTAGGTTAATATGAATATTGAAGCGTTGTTTGTAATGAAGAAAACAATCATGACCAAGATGAATTACTGGCTGTGCGCACTAGATATGACACTAAAAAAAAACACAGCTGGACCCAGTAAACAGAGAATATGTGTTCTGAGCAAAGGCCTGCATGAATTTACAAGACCTTGTAACAAATAAATATTAAACATCGTAAAGCTCATTTAAAGGGCACTGATGCGTATGACTGTCAATGTTACAATAAGTTATTGCAGGAACAGTTTATTTTACTGCTCCAGTTATCTTTCTACAAAAACAGCATAAATACTAGGGATGCATGATGTTGTGTTTTGGGCCGATATCCGATACGTCAACATGTTATAATGTATTTGGCCGATAACCGATACCAATACCAATTTTATTTTTTTCCTAGACCAACTTACAGAGACTACATAGCTTTCTCTACTGTGGAATTAATAATTAATAATTATTCTGCATGGTCTTTGTCAATTTGGCCTGATAACAAATGCAGATGACAAAAGGGGATTGAAAATTATGAAACACTTCAATTTGGATTATGTTTAATGTCAGATTTATGCATGACATTTATTGTCTCTAACACAATAACAACACTTGAACAGTGCAAATTTGTAAATTTTCACAAATCTAAACAACTTGTTCACAAGCGACAAGTGAAAATCGCATAAGTAGTAGATATTGTTACATTATTATATTATTATTATTAAAGTATAATTATTATTAATAGACATTATTAGATAGCATATGCATATATAGAGTAATGGATAATATATCAGTTTCAGACTCTTTGAAAATGTTGGCAATGTGGAAGTTTTTTTTTACTACTTCCTCTCCCACCGTGATCAGATCAGGCAGGCACGCGTGACGTCATAATTGTGCTGGCGCTAGGCCTGTCACGATAAATTTTGCTGTGCGATTAATTGTCTCAGAAATTATTGCGATAAATGATAATATTGTTTGAAATTTGACATTAGTAATTATTGCCAAATTTAAGAAGAAATGTAGGTTATTTATGTGCAGTACCATTTTTGACCATGAGATGGAAATAAAGGACTGTTTGTTTGAACTGAAGGATTTGTGATAGTGAGGGAGCGAGCAGCGTGTCTCAAAGAAAAATGGGAGGGAGGCCCCAGATTTCGTTCTTGTTTTTTGGTTTTCAAAATGACATGCTCAGTTTGTTTTGAGCTCTTTAGCAAAGCATTTTTCACACAACGCTTTTAATACAAACAATCAGTAAACAAGTTCTCCGCTTCATTTTGCAGAGAAAACCAACATTTTACATGAAGGCGTGGGTTTCAACCGTGAATTTTGGAGCTTTGACAAGACAGAGTTTGTTTGTTTTTTTCCCCCTGTGGTCATCCTGTTAGCTTAGCTCGTAGCTTAGCTTTTCAGCTTAGCTGCTTAACGATTCAAAAACACGATCTTAGATTGTTAAAATGGATTTCAAAGAGAAAAGAAGGGGTCAGTGAAGAGCACTGAGTTGAGCCTTTTTCTCATCCAGTGTCCAGTAGAAAGAGAGAGACACGAAGAAATGATAAAGCCGATAAATGAAAATGAGGTCGATAATTTAAATTTATTATGCGAATGACTGATTTATTGTTTATCGCGACAGACCTAGCTGGCGCTGCAGGCATCCTTGTCACTGGGTTGTCATACAAAAACAACGCCTTATATATCGGTAATTTGTTTTGATGGAATGGCCGATGACTGATATTTCAATTTATCTCTAATATCGGGCGATATCAATACCATGCCGATAATACCGTGCATCCTTAATAAGTACTTTTGCTCATATGAGTGTTTGCTTTAAACTACCTCATGCAAAACTATTTAAAATAACTAAACTGCACGATTGCATGTCTCGCATTGAAGCAACAGGTTTAAGTTCTGCACAGACAATAATGGGTCTAGTTAGAGATGATCGTTGCAGTTTTGTTGTAAATATAAGATACTATTTGCACTTTGAAAAACAGCAAATTAACGTTTAACAAAATCTGTAAACTGAGCTCACCTTGTTGCCTCCATCATGCATGGCCCAGCCTGTGCGCTTCACCCCGAAAGCAGCAAGAGAGTTGGAGGCATCCAGGCAGGTAACGGGATGACCGTAAACAGAGTGGAGCGTCTGTGGCTGCTCCTCCCGAGGGTTCAACAAGCAGACGTCTTCTCCTGCTGCTAGAACCACCAGTGGTGACTGATCTGCTCTGTCTGGAACCAAAATAAGGCTCTCGACCTGAAGAGTAGGAAACATTAAAGATGCAAATTAATTTACTCATCTAACATTGTCAGAACTTGAGCAGCACATGCATCTTGTTCATGAACATTTTACTGGAATCATTTAAAAAAAAAGTATAACAATGCTTAAAATACAGTTACCATATTCTTGCATATACAGTATTTTATTGTATCTTATTTAGATTTTGCTTTTGTTGAAAAGTTTGGTCAAAAATCAACTGAATTTACAATGACATACAACTGAGGAGCAAACAAAACTTTCACAATATTACAGTGATTCCCTGGTGGTGAGGCGTTCCATACAAATGAAGACACAAAGTGTTTCACTCACAGTTTTGGGTAGTTGAGTCTGGCAGACGGTGCTCCAGTAGCCGCAGTCGTTGGCACTGTCGAGCCGAACGTCTGATCTGCTGGCGGACACCAGGACAGGACAGTCTGGACTCAGAGCCAAAGCCTGGACTCTCCCTGGCCTCTGGTAGTGATGGATGGGCGCCCCACCTGTCTCTGTGCTCCACAGGTCTATGCAACCTACATCCAAACACAACTTTTTAGTAAATGGTAAATGGACTGTACTTTTATAGTGCCTTTCTTATCAAGATACTCAAAGAGCTTTACACTACAATCTGTGCCCTAATTTACCCATTCATATAGCTCTCTACTACTGTACTGCACGTTTTAGTTGTTTCCTCGCTCTTCAGCATGTCTTAGCCTGTGTGTGTCAAAGGGGCAACAACGCAGAGAAACATGCAGGATAGAAACCCTTGAATACCTGGATTGGGCTCCAACATGCTGCACCAAATAACAGGAAGGGTAGAATGACATAAATGGCATCAAACTACATTTGTAGAAGGGTTCCCCCAAAAAATCAAGAATCAATATTTTACTTTGCCCTGTCAGTATTACCCTTTACCAGTACTGTTCACAAAACCTGTAGCTAGAAATGAAAAACCATCAAAATTCAACTGTAGCTATAGTATTTTTTCCAAGATGCAAAACATTTCATAAATAATTGTGATTACTTACCATCTTCATATGCAGCAGCAGCCACCGTGTTGTTGACCTGGACATGACTAACGTGTGGTCTGGGGCTGGTGTTAGCTGACAGACTGTTAGTTTTGAGGTAAGAGGCTGACGAGTCCCAATGCAGCGTGTCCCAAAGCCTCACATCACCCGACGTGTACCTTAAATACAAACAACAGAAGATGTTTTGTTTTGTTTTGCCCCAAACTAAAAAGTTTTGTTCTCACATATGAGTCATTTCCGTTCTCACACTTTCCTCTGACTTACGCCGTTTTCTATTATCATTGTAACATGATCTTTTTAGGATTACGGTGTTGTTGTTTTGGGCGAAAAATGTCAAACAATGCACTTCAAAACTATTGGACCTCATTGCTTTTCAAATGATTTCAATGTAAGCTTTAGTCCTTAGTCCATTAAAGGTTTAGGGATTTAATAGAGGTTTTTTGCTATTTTTTTTCCACTTAAGTAAATATTAACATATTTTCAGAGATGGAAAAGCTCTAATGCACTTTCACACATGTTGTGAAGATTAAGCTTTAAAATAAACCTGCTATTTTAATGAAAAAGGATCTGTGTGTTTGCGACCAAGTGACCAGTGAGTGTTGTGGTTAGGCCTGTGGTGATAAACAATAAATCAATTAATCGCATGATAAATTAACATTATCAACCTTATTTTTCATTTATCGGCTTTATCGTTTCTTCGTGTCTCTCTCTTTCTACTGAAGACACTGGATGACAAAAGGCTCAACTCCAATGCTCTTCACTGATCCCCCCCCACACACACACTTTCTCTTCAAACTCCATTTTAGCCAGCTAAAATCACGTTTTTGGATCGTTAAGCAGCTATGCTGAGAAGCTAAGCTACTAGCTAACCTAACAAGCCGACCTTGGGGAAAAAAAACTTTGTCTTGTCAAAGCTCCAAAATTCATGGTTTGAAACCTGTGCCTTCATGTAAAATGTTGGTTTTCTCTGCAAACAGAAGCTGAGAACTTGTTTACATTTTTTTTTTTATTAAAAGCTTTGTGTGAAAAACAAACCACACCGAGCGTCCGCCATCTTGAGAACCGAAAATAAGGAACGAGTGACAGCCCATGTCACCGCAAGGGGCCTCCCTCCCATTTTTCTTAAAAAAGACACACTGCCTACTCCCTCACTAGCCATCCTTAGGTTCAAACAGTCTATACTGCCATCCAGTGGTCAAATAAAGGTACTACACACAAAACAAATTAACAAACATTTCTTCTTAAATCTGACGATAATGACTAATTATTGTGAAATTTCAAACAATATTGTCGTTTATCACCATAACTTCTGAGACAATTAATCGCCCAGCAAAAGCTGTTATTGTGACAGTACTAGTTGCGGTCGTGTTTTGCACAGCCAATTTTGAAAATCACAACTTATTTCCATGTGCACAGCTTGCAAAAGTGTATTTTTGGCCGTGCACATTATTTTCTCGCTTACATTGCACCCATCTTGGCAGCAGCTTTATGATTTAACATACATTTTTTTAAATGAAAACTGGAGCTCTGGACCATTTATTATTTATAATAAGCTTGTTTTTATTTATTTATTTACTTTTTTTTTTTTTTTTTTTTTTGGTTTTTTTTTTGTTTTATAAAATGTACATGTTTATTTTCAGTGAGATCACAAGCAGATAAACAAATCAAAGATTTTATATTTAACATGTAGAATGTCTGACTGTGATGGACTTGCGACCTGTCCGGGGTGATGCAAACTTCTGAGCACAACTGTAGAACCAGCCTACTGGACAGTTCATTTATAAAATGTTTGCAACTTTCTTACACTTGAGACAAACGCTACACTCAACACGTTTGATTCTGTGATGATTGAAATGTCAAAAAACAACGCCTTTTGTTGCCTTTTTTTTTTCTCCTTCTCACAAACAAAGGCCTTCTCACTGAAAAAGACCTCAGTTCTGAACTCCACACTCTTCCCTCTCTTTAGCTCTTTACCCCAGTTGATTAGCTCTCACTGCAGGAGGCAATCTGCCGCCTCCACAGATACAATCATGTCTGAGCAAGTATCCGCCTCAGAGCTGCAATGTTTCACACAGCGACAGCATGTTTGACACAGGGCGTGCATGAGAGTGAATGTGAATGTGCAGGGTTTGGCAGGGAGTAAAGAACAGAACTACACACTTTAGGATTAATTGGTGCATAACCCCAATGCCAGCTACCGACAGGATGATGATGCTGAATCTCATCCAAGCTCCTCATCAAAAACTTTGAAGCACAAAAAAAACTTTTTTGCGCAGCCTTCGTGCAAGCCTCAGCAAACCTGGTCTTTCTGTGATTGTGACAGTGTTCAGATAACAGGACCGCTCCTCATGTTGCTTTTTTAAACGCTAAATCACATTTTACTGCTTTCCTTATGAGATTTTAGTGGACCCAATTGAATCATTCTTGATTCCTCTTAACTATCATTGATCTCTTCTAAGCAAACAAAGCCAAGTGCTTTCGCCTAAATGAATTGATCCATGCATACCAATAATGGGAAAAGTATTGACATTGTGAATCTGTTAATTGCATGTGCATAGAACTGGATTTGACTCATGTTGTGTAAGGCAACTTATTTAATGTCTGGAATGTTTTGGTACTGTGTACCTGCTAATTTGAAACCATACAAACATACAGCGCTTTCCAGTGGGATACAGAAGACTAATGGGGATACGGCAGGACTAAATGAGAATCTATTCACGTCACTCCCAGGAGACGCTGCACAACTCCTTAAGGGGAAGTCCCTAGGGTCCCTCAGAATTTATCACTGTCTCAGCACAGCTGGTTAAAGGCAGGTTTAGTTACCTTAAACAGCAATTTGTGTCCTTCTAACAACTTCAGCTAGTTGCATTACTTGAAAGAAAATTGTATCGTGTGCAACACATTAACTGAATAATGAAATTATGGCTATTGGGCTATTAGTTTTCACCAGTATGGCAAAGTATATTTCACTGTGCAACTTTTAGAAGCTTATAACATTTAGGGGGGGGAATTAAAATTACTGTGTGTATATAGCGCTTGCATTCACAAAAAAATACATACGCATCTGAAATCCCCTCATCCTTTTGCTCGACTTGTACCCTAAAATGGTAAATCTTAGTGAAACTGAACATTAAAGATGTGTAGTAAAAAGAGTCAAGTACGCTTGCAGGGTACAACTTTTAAGACTACAGGTAAACGTCAATCTGCTACTGGTTACTTGTTGCTTATACTACAGTAGGTCTTATGAAGTCTGATGGGTCCAAGCTTTGTTGGTCGCAGCCATTTTCACACTAGCATTGTTCTATTACTTGCCTTTGAAATACAGTAAATTTTAGGTTGTGAGTCACTTTTGTGTTGGGTTAGACAAGAACACAAAAAATTGTGTATTTTAATTAGCCACACTGTAATAAATCACAAAATCAATGAACAAGTTTAATTTAAGAGACCGATAAATCAATGCAGATGATCATAGTGGACAGTCACTGTTGCTGAAACAAGAACACACAGAAGATGTTGGATGTGATGTGAACATGTCCTTGAAACTCACCCAGCCAAAACAAAGCTGTCACAGGAGCTGACGTCACACAACACCTTCCCCAGCTCAAACTGCAGCTGTCTGATGGAGCCCACTCGATTCTACACAAGCGACATGTTTGGGTGAAATACCGGGGAAATGTAGAAGCAACTGCATGACCGTGACTTGGTTCTGTATTGTCTTTTCAAAGAATAACATTTATTTTGATTTTTTTTTTTCATCTGCATTAAAATCAAAAGTGAACCGCCACATTGTATTCCACTCACTACGGTTACAGCAATATGTACTGTAAAATATGTAACTATATAAAATATATAACTTTATTTACACTTTTCTCACTGAAATCTCTTCAATTCCTTAAAAAATGAGAATTCTGAAATCTACTTCAGAATCTAGCTGTACTTTATTTATTTATTTATTTATTTAACTTTTAAATTTTAGCTAATTAAAAAGTTGGATAAAAGCTATTTCTAGCACATTTTTTACTAGTTTTAGCTTTTAGCCCACCTTTTGTTTTGTTTTTTAGCTTAAGTTAAAAAGCTAAAGCTTTCAGCTTCTGCTACGTTTAGCTTCCAGACTAGCCTTTTACAACTTTTAGCTTCCGGCTAGCTTTTTTGATACTTAAAGCTAGCCTTTTTCTATTTTTATCAAGTCTTTTTGTTGTTCACTTGTGAAATACATCATTTGCACAACTCAAGCCCACCTTCCAGTTGGAGCGAACAGTTTTAGCAGAGTTCCTGCAGTCCCGCAGGGTACTCTTCCAGCAGGGGGAGTCAGACACATTGAAATTCTGATAGTACCCCTCCTTCTGGCACATCCTGAACCACAGAACATCATCCTCTGCAAGGACTCTCCACACCCTGCTCACCTGGGAGTAGATCGGACAAAAATGTGACAGTGGTTTGAGTCAGCATACATTAGGAGCTTGCATCGCTCGTTTTGTTTTAACAAGCCTGGCAGCGTGCCAAACACACTCTGGGTGCCAACTGCTGCAGATCTGCCAATCAAAATGTAATTTGCTAACATGCACCACATTAAGTCACAAGCTTCATAACAAAACGAGGGGAGTAAACGTAAGCATAATTAAAGTACTCAAGACTAAATTTGATCACTGCATAAAGAAATTACAACTAAAGCTCAACTTTATTAGTTTATCAGCAGAGCAAAACCTGTTTGTGTCCAACCAAAAGATCTGCTGTTATGTTTGAACTTTTACTGTTACCCTCATCTGATCTACAAAATAATGTTTCATATTAAATAAAGACATTATTATTGGTTTATAAATTCCACCTGAATGTGGAGTAATAATGTTTTAGACCATGACTGTTATATTTGACACTGAGCTAAAATTTGGCCTGGATGTAAGTCATCTCCAACACATACAGGTCTGCAACCTTTACAATCAAAAGAGCCATTTCTATGCTGTGTACACTGCATTAAATGTGTCCACAGCCACAACAACCTGCTCAAACTGTGATTATCTCTAAATGGTTTTAAGAATCTGTTGGAGTCCTGGCAAAAACCAATGCAGACATGTTCTTGTTCTTGATTTTCTACATCTGCCTTATCTGTCTGTTTTAGCAACTTNNNNGTCCAGTTGTTTCTGTATTGAACCTTTTTTGATTTTATCATGTCCTGGATGACTGAGAATCTTCACCAGCATATGCAGACCTATGTAGTTTTTTTTAAATTGGGGAAAAAAACAAGTATTGAAATAAAACAAAGTTAAAGTGAGTATGTTTCACTCCGTGTACTAGTTCCAGTTTTCACATATTTGCAAAATAAATGACACAAACTGCTAAAAGTAATCCTTTTTTTGTTGTGTGTGTATATAACAACCAATAAAAACTCAGTTTTATGTTAGTTTTGGTCAAAGCTTGAAAGAGCCGCTGCAGAGGAACCAAAGAGCCATATGTGGCTCCAGAGCCGCAGGTTGCAAACCCATGAATTATAGCAGGTGTCTGTGATCATAAGTCTGTGCATAATGCATACAGGTCCCTCTTGTAAATGAGTCCTTGACCAAACCGCTTATTTCAACAACAATAGATGATAGTATAAAACTCAGTGTAAACTCAGTCTGAATGTGTCAAAGAATATACTGTACATTCCTTAAGGATTGCTGGGCTTTTAGTGTTTTTATGCAATAGTCCGAACCTTTTTCAGTAAAAAAATAAAAGGGGTGGAAAAAAAAATATTACTGGCATATGTTTAGACACAACAAATTGTCACAATTATCTAGTGAGATTTGTTAACAATATTAAAAAAGGACAATGCGATTTGCAAGGTTGCCAGATTTATATATGTTTTTACCTCCTTCTTTTCTCTATTCTGTGCACATGTTCACCAAACACAACACGTGTCTCATCTTGCAACACCTTCACTCAGCACATGTGACAGTTTGGGTCAACATATTATAATTTTAAAGCAACAGTGCAATAGTTCATCATTGCTTATCTGGCAACCCCTCAATGGGAGCCCTTATTTAATACATTCAGTTTTGGTGCCCTGTTCTTACACCAGAACCTCACCTGGGCACAGCGGCCGAGTTCAGCGCAGTTGAGATATTGGAAAATCTTCAGGGCTAACTCATAAGGCAACTCGATGTCAAAGAAGGGAATGTCGTTGACGTCATTCTGCAAGAAACTGAGTTAGAGCACAATGCACAAACAGAGATGAGTGTTTCTGGACAAGCACCACGAGCATCCTACCAGATCCTGAATGAGTTGATCCACCAGCTCCTCCTCCTTCACTTTCTTCACCTTCCTCTGCTGCTGCAGGGATGCGCTGCAGGCATTGGTCATGTTCTGATACAGCCTCTTCCTCTTGGCTCTCTCCTCCTCAATCCTATCCAGCAGGGGACTGGTCCTCCCATCCAGCAGACTGCGTGCGATGGACACATACTCAGGCTGATCCTCTGTCTCCAAGTCAACTTTCCCTCCAACACCTCTCTCACCTCCCTCTGCCTTTAAAGGCTCGTCTGTATTTTTCAAGTCTCTCCGGCCTGACTGATCAGGGACATCCCGGGAGGAGGAGGAGGAAGCGACTCCTGTTAAATTACTCCTTAGCTCTCGTTTCCAACGTTCCCTGAACGCAGCAAGATCGTTCTCCGCCATGTCATTGTCGACTAAAAGTAATTTACAAACTTGTGAACACAGCAAATATAGTTTAAAAAAGCGAAATTCAACAGCAATTTAGACAAACGAGAGGCTATTATTTTAGCACCCGCGTATAAACAACTATGTCCTTCTATATAAACAGTCCGACGAGGAATAACGAACACTTCTACTTTGGTTCCGCTACTATTTTTTATTCCTGTTTTATAACAGATGTGTTGACATAGGTGCAACTATGTTTAATTTGATTAAGATATAAACAAATGTTCTATATACTATGACGCACATTGAAAATGTGCACGCGTGCAGCAGAGAACAGCCTGTCCTCGTATCGGCTTAAACAAAAGACGCCAAACAGGAGAGATTCAACATCGCATCTCTCTTTGGGAGATGATGATGTAAACCCTTTGTACCACGTGACACGGTTAATGAATAATACAGTGGAGAGAGGTGGGAGTCCGTGGGGAGACACGGACTTAAAGAGGGAGGACGGAGCGTTCGGGTCTCGGTCAGAGAAGATGTGCTGGCTGCCGATAAACCAGCCTCTGCTGCGGCCAGGTGACTCCAGCTGCAGCGCGCGCCGCCGACCCTCCGCGTGCTCCGTGGCTCAGCTGCTCGCCTCGCGCCTGCGGAGGATCGGAGACCACCTGGAGAAGAGCTGGACGGCCCGCGAGAGGGAGGACGGACTCGTCTGCGAGGACAGAGGACGGAGACAGGTGGAGGTGGTGACTCGGAGCAGCCGTGGTCTGAAGGGCTTCCTGTGTCTGGCGGTGCACTTCACTCTGCGCGTGCTGCTCGGCGCGAGGCGACACCTGTAGGGCGCGAGGCTGCAACGCCAGCAACAGGTGAGTGGAGTCACCTGAGTATGAGCTCATTTATACATTTATTCACCTTTTAATTAAGAGAATAAAACTTTAAAATGGAATACATTTTAAACTGGACTAAAAATGTAACAGAGGAAAATGTGTGCAGGACATATTTATATAATTATGTTATGTTTTATTGGGCGAAATTTACCCATCACGACATTAAACCTATTAAACAAAACCATATTTGTCGACATACAGATGTTTAAATATTCCTATAAATAACCAACATTTACTTTAACGTCTATAATTTTACGATTAATCGAACAAGAAACACAACAAAGAAATGTCGAAGTTTAAACAAATTACTTCTAGTGTGATGTTCACTGACCTAAATTCAATTTGTATTTTTGAATCGTATTTTTAAAGCCTTTTTCGTTAGAACATATTTTTTTCCAGTCAAAAATAGGAAAAAAAATATATTTTTTGAGTTTATTGTTATTGTTGACTGATACACCGGCTTTTCCCCGCTGGCAGACAAATAAATGATTGTTCTATTCTATTTTATTATATTATATTCATTAAGTTGTGTGAGTCAGATATCTTAAGCCGCGTGATGATTTTATAGGAGCTCTACATTTATCTTTTCATATTGTTTGTTTTCTGACACAAACGCGTCCTTCTGGTTGTAGATGGTGCCTTTAAAATCGCGCATGCGCAGGAGCGACGGGCTCCGATCAAAGGAGGATGCAGGAGGATTCGGTGCTGGGTGAAAAACAAGTCTGCACTGACAGAGAATGAAGAAGGAAGGGGGCTTGAATCCGTGTTCCGAGGTCGGAGACTCCCAGGAGGTCCAGAGTGGACGGGGATCAACTCATCCAGTCCATCCTCTCCCTGCATGACTCTCCCATTCTGTCATCCTATTTACACAACAAAACGATGATGTAATCCTCCCCTGGTAGCACGGAGGAAAAGCTTACTAATGGTTCTGCTTTGAATGTTTTCTCCAATGACAGTCTGGACCTGCAGGATTTTGCTGCAGTGGTTCTTAAAAATGCACTGAAATACACCTGTTTATAAGCTCCACATGCACTTCTTTGTTTTTAAAAATAAGCTATAATCTGTGTGAACATGTAAATATGAGGTATTTTATAAATGTGTTTTCTACATTGTTTGGATGATGTGTATGCTTAACTATTTATTACCTGTAGCCTTTTTTATCAGAAAATGCTGGACCTGTGCACTGGAAGCTCTTTTCTTATCTGTGATTTCTGAGAATGAGCGTTATTATTAAGTGTAATACGTGTTTTATAAAAGTGTGCTTTTTAATGTGTGAAAATAAATGCTTTTACTGAGATCTGTCACGTAAGTTTTCTTTTATTTGTACATCATTTAACGTAAGGTGTTGACGATGTTGCTTGTTTACATCAAAAACAATTAATGGCATGTTGAGAAATTACCATTACACATAAATACAATAGTATGCGTGTACTAATTAAAAACTTTGAAAGATGTTTTACAATCCCAATTTTGGAAAAAGTCGGGACATTGTGTAAAATGTAAATCCAAACAGAATGCACTGATTTGAAATTATTTTGCATTTATAAAAAAAAGAAATACTATACTTTTTAGACATGGATTTTCACAGATCAGTAAACCTCTGCCCAGTTTTACTTCAAAGAGCCTCTAAAATGCCTTTTGTTGCCCCCTGTCTAAACATTTCTGAGTTACAAATGTTGCTGCCATAAAATTCAAAATTATATACTGTACTGTATATTTTTCTTCAAACAATAGATTCTTAGTTAAAACATTTGATATGCTAATTTTCTAATGTGAATAAATATGAGTTCATGAGATTTGCAAGTTATTTACATTTTAAACAAAGTCCCAACTTTTTCTAAATCCGGCTTGTCTAATTAAAAAGCGCATTTCTAAACAAATACTGTAGTATGATTAAATAAATCTAAACAATATGCATGACAAAATCAAAGAATAAAAATGTGAAGCATTATCACCACCACATTAAATAAAAGTACAATAGCATAAATTAAATGTTAAACAATGTAAAGCACTAAATCAGTGAGACAATGTAGACAATCACATCTTAAAGATACTGAATGAAATGAATATGGGCAAAAACTCATTCTGCACAATTTTTCTTATATTCATGATAATGAGTTCTTAAAGGCGCACTGACATGATGTTTGAACTTTGCATTAAATGGCACAACATATATATCTTGTATAATTGAAC